>JAUESF010078466.1:0-12929 GCA_032274765.1 Malacoctenus tetranemus | reverse complement strand
TACATACATACATACATACATACATACATACATACATACATACATACATACATGCATGCATGCATGCATGCATGCATGCATACACACGCACGTACGTACGTACGTACGTACGTGCGTGTGTGTGTGTGTGTGTAACTGGCATCACTCACACATTCTGAATTATTAGCAATACCCAGTAAGCTGTGTGAACTGCACCTTGAGAAAGTGCTCTTTAAATAACAGTGCTATACTGTTTTATGCCAGATAATAGACCAGAAGGGTTTCTTTGGTGTAAAGCCAACAACTACACACCTTATAAAGAACTGTGAGGTGAGATGGGAACAAAAAGCATCAGAATTTGTTCAGAACTCTCTTGCTGGGAAAATAGTTGCCGGCCCTTATGGTGGGAAAGGCCTCTTCGTTCAGTTTACAATGTCAAATCCTTGTTGATGTGTGAAGGTTCCATGCGATTACTCAAACCTTGATACCTTGATTTGCCGTTGCTCTTTTTGAATCACAAAATAAAGGCCACAAGTTACAAGACATGTGAAGTTACATACCAATGACTATCATGTGCATTCATTGTTTTCTTTCTTGATAAACAAGGTCCATAGCAGTTCAAACCGAAACATGAAAGATGCAGGAGGGAGCAGCTGGTTTAATGATTTATTTGACTGCTTTCTTGCTCCAGCAAATGACAGGGTGAACTACTTTGGAGAAACTTGTTCAGCTGTTCCTCTTCATTTTTGGCCTACACCCCATCATAATTTTAGTCTTTCTTCTCCTCCTTTTTCTCCTCTTCTTCCGGGTTGTAAACACTGACGGTGAACTCGCCAGCTTCTGTGCCATACTTGTTCTTCACGAGCAGTGCATACTTGCCAGAGTCAGCCGTAGTGACGGCCGCAATGGTAATGCTGGCAAATTTGCCGTGCTCAAACTTGAGCCGGTAGTGGTCATCAGACACAAGCTCCTTGTCATTCTTCATCCATGACACCTCAGGCACTGGCTCACCCCACACATTGCCAGTCAGGTTCAGCGACTAAAACAACAGAGTTTTTCAGGAGGAATGACACACATCACACATGGACACAGCTGGACATCTGACTGAATTCTAAAAAGAAGGAAGGCTAAGGGAAGAAACCACAAGATTGAAGGCAAAACAAAGCACTGTAAAAACATCTCACGTATTTACCTTGCCTTCCTGGATTGCAACCACATCTGGCAGGCCCCCAACAACACGAGCACGGTCTAAGCAAGAAATATAAGGTGTCAGTCATCCTTCAGACCACCAGGTGTGTTGACAGGTGACTGCTCACAATTTGCCATGAAAATGTTGTTTTATAGATGATTAATGTCCTTCCTTTATAGAATTTGGTCAAGGACTTATGTATGTCAGTGCCGTGTCTCATCTGCTCCCTTATTTTTACACCGCAAATCCTGACAATATGCAGTTATTGTTTAAGTATGTTTTTAACAATTCAGTGATAGGTAGCATCTCGGTAACATTTCTCCAACTAAGCAAATGTACAAATGTTTTGTACAAATGTACAAATGTACAAAACATGATGTCACATGTCAAAGACCTTTTGGGAGATTGCTCGGGAACTACAAGAAAATAAATGACCACTTACTTCTCTCTGCGATGGCTGCCGCTCTGTGGAAGGAAGGATACAGACAATGTTAAAAGCATTACAAATGCTATCATGGTTACACTAATGTTGTAAAACAGCAGGGAACAAGTACATCTGTATGAGGAAAAGGCCCCACTACTGTGAGAGCATATTCTCAGTCTGTGACAAGCATCCTGTTCAGACAGACTGAAAAATGCCTGTTACTCACTTCAGCCTTTGGAACTCTTCAAATGCCTCCTCCCATGCTGCAGCACGAACACAAACATATCGAAAGTCAAACTTTGGTTAAGCAAGCACGTAAAACAGTCATACTTACAGAGTTTTCATTGTTTTACTCACCCTTGCCACTCAGCTCAAAGACTCTCTTCACACCATCCTTGCCATCAAAGATGTCCATGGTGTATTTGCCCTTGTCCTTCTCGGTGGGCTCATTGATCTTTAGCCAAAGCTGCTCTCCAGTGACTCCGGATTTAACTCTCTCTGAGGCAGAAATCTTTGCATCTCTGAAAGAAATGGTAATGTTAAGGCTCTATGCACAGTACAGTACAGTACAGTACAGTACAGTACAGTACAATACAGTACAGCACAGCAAGAAGCCACATAAAAACAAGTTTTTAAACCTTACAAAGTAAACACCTGAAACAACTCCTGGAAAACATTTTTTGGGTTTCTTCTTTCATCAGTGATTTCTGACCACTGAATGAAAACATGTTTGAAAGCTTACAAACATTGTTAGAATGTACATGTTCTTTATCTGTTTTGAACATATTAGGGGTCTTGCAACTTTAAGAAGTTTTTCATTTTTGAGTGCAAAGTTTTTATGGAGAATATCACATATAAACCATACATTGCAGAACAGAACAAATGCCATAAAGAATGGCGAATTATGATGTTTCAGAAAGAAACGAAGCACAGTCATATTTCTCTATGTAGCATGGGGTTACAGTTGTCAACAGGTGGGGTTGGAGGGGTGTTGGCATAACCCAAATGGCCCCGGGTGGAAGACTCTCTGATGTTTTTCCGTTCAGTCAAAAACATGTCACTCAGTTCAAGCTAGGGTGACCATATGTCCTCTTTTGCCCAGACATGACCTCCTTTTGGCCATAAACTTATGTGGCCAATGTTACACTGGCCATCATTCAACACTTTAAATGCAGCCACTGCCCACTGGCATTACTCTGGTGTACCTGTCTTAATGATGTAAAAGACCCAGCAAGACCCTGTCAAAATAGACAAAGCAAACGAGGAGCTGCCTATGCGTTGTAATGTAACACTAACATGCATGAATCCTGGCCTTCCTTCTGTTTTGCTTAGCAGTTGCACTCTCTTCCAGAAAACAATAGGAACAAACAGTCTTGCAGGAAACCCAGATCACAGCTGCAGCCTCCTGCAACTCTAAACAATGGGTCGTGACCCTTTTTGAAGATAAGAAGGGGCAATCATAGCTTTGTTGCAGGACCCCTGACTGAGCAGGGTTGGCCGGAGGAGAGAAGAAGTGAAAGAACCAATGGTGTGTCTGGACATTGATTATGCCATGATTCATTGATTTTTTTCAAAGCAGGTAATGTTTCTTGCAAGTGGAATGCTGACAAAAGCAACAGAAAAGGCTGCATTTAGCCACTGTCAGCTGATGGACCACACTTGCGCATTTCTGCATACAGAGCTGTTGCCAATGGACTTGAGATGCATTTGTATTTATACTTGTGTTAATCTAGTCACAGTGCACCCCTGACCACCTGCAGGGGTGGTTTGGCAGATCAGATAATATGTTCTCAGTGCCTTTGTTGTCTTCTCAATGGGCTTGTCTATACATGCTTACTTCGAAGTAACTGACATCAGGTAACATTTCAACTCCAGCATGTGGTGAGAAGGGACACTGGCATTATCTGTTCACTGCTTCTGGGACTTCAAACTGCATTTTTCATTGTCTCTTTCTCATGTGCTTCTTCAAGGTAAAGGTGCTCTTCTTGCAGTCTGGATTGTCTTAGTAGCAGTGCCTGTGCACTAAGTTTTTAGGATTCTATGGACCTCAAGTCCTAGGTCTTAACTTCAGCTGTGGCCATTGTCGAGCTCAAACTTAGTGCGCTAGGTGTCGTGACGTAGCCATGGCCACCATTTTGGCCCCTCACTCTCTGTGATCAGCCCCACACAACGTGACATAGTCGCGTACGCCATCTTGCCTACACCCCTCTGTCCACGCCTCCTCTCACCCACACACACACACACTTACACTCCTCTGCACACGCCTCCTTTCACACACACCCACTCGCACCCCAGCCACTGCGCTCTCACTAACGCTCACACACGCACGCATCCCTACACACACACACACACACACACACACACACACACACACACACACACGTACTCCTCAACCACTCCTCCCTGATGCTGCTGTGAACAATTGTTAAGTGTGATTTTCTGCGTACACTTTTAGAGATAGCATTAGCCTAGCGTTTATTGATAGTGTATGGATTGTGAGATGAAATGCATTGTGTAATAAGCGGCTTTGTGTGAAAGAAGCCTTTAAGTGATTACTGTGTGCATTATTGTAGCCGCTGGTTGTGCGGTCAATGCTTGATTGCGCTCCTTCAATTTAGTGATCATTCAACAAATCCATTGTTTTTTTGAGACTGAATGGTTTGGTCATTGACCCCTGTTCACAGGGTGGTGCCCCAAAACTGCTATATTATAACTGATAATTATAATTTTTAGACTTATTGCTTTTAACATGTAATCAATTGTCAATAACCAAACTTAACCGACTGTAAATCCCAACAAGTGCTTTCAGCAGCTGACCACCCTCTCGTGGTCAGCTGCGATGAACTGGAACGAAAGCTACAAATGTAACTACGGTTCTATGAATCCAGAATGGCCACCAGAGCGTTATGTCACTCAGAATCCTTGTGGTCACGAAAGAAGATTCTGTAGCAACTGAACCTCTGGTGACGCCGAAACTTATCACCTGTTTGGGGTCATACAAGGGTCGCAAATAACTTTTTTGGAATGCATACTCGAGCTACGCATGCGCGAAGGGAACATTCAGTGCTTTTAGAACTGCCCTCTGGCGGTCATTGGGGATTCACGGAACTGTAGCTATATTTGTAACTTTAGTTATACTTACTTGTGCAGCCAGCCAACACGCAGGTCCTCATGATGGTATGTGACCGTTGAGTGAAGGATGATACCGTGTTCAGTGCTGACTATTTGTAGGTCACTGGCAGAGTTGGCTGAGGGCAGAATAGAATAAAGCAGGCTTTGAGCATCGTGGTAAACCAGTGGCACCAGTGTTGTTCCACTCATTATCCGTAGTTTTTCATGACTTTCTTGGCTATGTAAAATTTTACGACTCACCAATAACCCTGAAAAGCTCATTCATTACAGCTTGGTATCCTGGGAAAAAGAACAACAGAATCTCTTTACTTTGCAATAATATCAGCAGATTTATGTCTTATCTGACAACAACCAATTTCTCCATTTTTTTACCTGCGTCTGTCAGGTTGAAACTGCTCTTATCTTTTCCTCTCTCATCCCTCAGGAAGACCTCGTAAACACCCATATCATGCTTGGATATCTACAGTTTGAATCAAAAATCATGTCAATCTAAATAATGTAACCTTCAAAGTCCTTTAACATACACAGGTTGAGCTGCAGTGTCAATATTGTACAGAGTGACAAACAAAGAGGGCAGACGAAACAAAGTACAACTAAACCGAAAAGGCAAGCTTTTCTGCTGCTTGTGGTGAAGCAGGACAGTGATGGAAATGAGACATGGAAAAAGATGAAGGACAACATGGGAAGGCGAGCAGTACAAGACAAATGGAGACATTTGGCATGAACATGAGAGATTATGTCCGACTTTAGGTCTTGGTGATGAAGCACATTCCACTGAAGCTGGTTTTTTCCTCTCTTTCTCTGAGGGTGTCGTTTGCTTAATAAGCCACTGTGGATTAGACAGACAAGCTTGTTATTGCAAATGCAACTGACAAGAGGAGCACATGCAATCACAGCAACACACCCTCTCTCTTTAAGTTCATGTAGTTTTCATGAATCATGATGACCAACAGATGGGTGTTGAAAAAAGGGTTGGTGGTGATTGGAAGAGGCTGCACTTGTTTACAGTGACATTTTTTTAAGTATTGCGCATTATCATTATTCATTGCAAACAGGATGGACTTCGTTCTTTGTGTACACTGTACACTTCTTAAGCACAAGTTAACCGTGAGCAGGACAAGAGATAAGGTGTGACTCTGACAAAATGAAAGCTGTTGTATTTATTTCAGCCTTCTGTATCATGATTTTTGTTCCTGCGTCAATCGAGGGGTGACTGGCAGTGTAGCATGAAGTTAAGCTCTACGACAAAAGCATGGTTGCATGAACATTGCATCTAACACTTCACATAAATGCTCACAACTCTTCAGATAGCATAGACTCCATCAGTTGTCTGACCTTTCCAACATTAAAGGTCAGCTCGCCTTCTTTTCTCTCAATTTTTTGGGCGTCTTCATCGTCCTCTGCGATCTCAATGCAGTCCTTTGACCAAGTGATTTCAGTTTCTGGTTTTACATTTCCAATCTTGTGGAAGAAAGAAGAGATGAGTGGGATTAGTTGGATCACCTGTCTGCTCTTTCAACGGTAGCATAGAAAGTGTCAGATCCTTTCAATACCTTGCATTTTAACAGCACATCACATTGAAGAGTGACAGCAAAGCCGAGGTACTCCACAAAGTGAGGACCTGAGAACCATCAGCAATATACTCATGAGGATTTGGGAGCCCTGAGTTGTGACACAGAGGATGGTGGGACTTTACCTTGCTTCCGGACCCATTCTGCCCTCTCAAATTCTGATTTCTTTTGAAGTTCCCTGAATTCTGAGCAAATACAAGAAAAAAATGAATTAGATCATTTTGGAAGATGAATTGGAGAATCAGCTGGATGAGGGAGAAAAAAGGAAAAAGCCACTAGCAGACTCGATTGTAACTGCAGTAGAAGGAGGAGTTCATGAAGTTTGCACTCAATATTACATTGGTGATGCATTGCAAAGTCTTACCATCTCCAATCAGCACCAGACTAGTTGTGCCCTTAGCTTTGCCGTCCACCAGGTTGAAAGTGAATGTTCCCTCATCAGTGACTTCCAGAGAATCCATAAACATTTCGATTATGCCTGTGGACTTGTCGAAGTTCATTGTGTACTTCTAAAAGGGACAAAAAAAATGTACACGAGCAAACATCAAAGTGTAAAGTGAACATGAGCCCTGGAAGAATTTGAATTACACCAAAGAAAAAAAGCCAATGGCAGCAGCACACATACCTTTCCCTGAGAAACGATGGCATCATTGAAAACATACTCCACTTGGCAAGCAGCAGTGCATTTCTCCACCTGAGTCCAGAATCGCACTCGGCCCTTCTCGAGCAACTCCATTGCCATTTCATTTTTGAAGGGAATAACTGAAAAGCACAATTTTTTGAAAGGAGTTAGCACCTGTCAGCACCAAAAATAGTAGCTGACAGGGAGAAGTAATCAGAGATGTTGGTGACTGAGCTGAGAGAACTCATCCTTAACCCGTTCAGTATACTCCGACACTTTGTGAATTCAAAAAAAGGAGAAACACTGCACTTAGCAACATATCTGTTGGAATGTGCTGTATTCACCAGGGAACTTGTGGTCATGGCTGATGTCAAGAAGACGCTTGAGGCCTGTGTTCCATAGGACAAAAAGAAAACAACATAACTAAGTGAGTGACTGTCATGATTACAGCAGACTGTCTGAGGCAACGTGAGAGACCAAGGCACATTTACAAACTGCACAACAGATGGTTTGAACACAGCTGCTGCTACATGACAGCTGACAGCAGCGCACAAAGCCAAGACTGTGTGCTCACTCACCCTCCTCTGTGAGTGTATAGCTGGCAGAAATGCCATCAGTGTTGGTGACCACACAGGAGAAGGTGCCCAAATCCTCCAGAGATGGATCGTTGAAAATAGCTCTGGATCTGATGAGGACACCACAACTGAACATGAGGAAACAGAGAAGACCCCTTGATTTGGTTTTATTCTGTGAGTGTTTCAAAGATACTTACTTGCCCTTTTCATTGACAATGGTAATACGTGAGGTGTCTGTCATTGGCTTGTAGTCCTTGGACCAAACAAACTGTGAGCCCTCTTTCAATTCAGAGCACTCAAAGACCATTGAAATGACACCTTCATCATCCACATCGATGTAAATCTCTTTGGTGCCTGAGAACAAAGAAACAGGGAAACATCACTGCAGGTTGAATAGGAGCAAACAATAACAATTTCTGACATTCCTGTGTCATTCATGAGCAACATTCCATATTTTGCAGGCTAGCAACAGAGTGAAAATGGCAGCCACACTCACCAGGGCCAGTAACGGCAAGGACTGGACCCAAAAGTGCTGAGGCCTGTCCAACTCCTGCAAGATTTTGAGCCCGAACACGGAACACATAGGATGTCCCGGTTTTCAACCCAGTCACCTGTGTCAGCATGAAAAAAAGAATCGTTGAAGTGCAGCAACGGCTGACTATTAATCAGTCAACAGTGATGAGTGGCAATGACACAAGCATCTCTTTACCTTCATGTATTTCATTTTGTTGACCTTCTCATGAGCAGCCTTCCAGCCTTTGTCCCCAGCAGATTCCACCTGAAGGTCCAAATAGTAGCCATTGATGGGGGTGCGGCCGTTGAATGTTGGTGATTCCCACAGGATCACCATGGAATTGTCACGGACTTCCAGCACATGAAGCCCAACAGGAGGTCCTGAGGGTAAAATGAAAGGATTTGGTCCTCAGTAGCGGCGAGCGAAGAAGGAAGAGCCCAGCATCAAATCCCCGCCTGGCGGGCATACCCAGGAAATGTGGCATACAGCTGACCGCTGGGGCTCGGGGGCCTGAGTCGTGCCGGTATTTAGCCTCAGATGGAGTTTACCACCCACTTTCGGCTGCATTCACAAACAAACCAACTCCAGGAAGTCCGAGCCCCGTCAAGTCGGGCCCCCGAGCCCCAAGCAGTTGGCTGTATGCCATGTTTCTCACGTCGGCCTGCCGGGTGGGGATTCGGCACTGGGCTCTTCCCTCTTCGCTACTGAGGGAATCCTTGTTAGTTTCTTTTCCTCCACTAAGTAATCTGCTTCAATTCAGCGGGTTGTCTCGTCTGATCTGAGGTCGTATTCGGAGCGTCTCGCGAGTGGATGGCAGAGGGACCGAGAACCGCCGGTGGGCGAGCGAATGGCGGAGAGACAGACGACTGCCGCCGCCGCCGTACCCGTGCAGCGTGGCTCCCCTCTCGGGGAGGCTCATGGGTTTGGGCTGCGTGAGGGGAGAGCGGGGGACCCGTCGTCCAAACACCTCCACGACGCCAGAGGACTGACATTCACCGGCAGCCGCACCCGAGCAGATCAGTTTAAACGATGTTTATGTTTATGTGTCGATGTGACGCCATAAGTTTGCCCTAAAAAAATGCTGTCAGGAGAAAACCCAAATTCATGGTGACTGTCATGTCAGTTCATCGTTGCATTCATAAAAGGTCTGAATAATTTTCCTTCGTAACCATAAAAAAAAAGAAGCCAAAAGTTGTTCAAAGCAAAAAGACCAATCAAGCAGCAGATTTCCAGCTATAAAAGACTTTTTAAGTCCATTTAAAAACAATGTACTATTATGTCTTGTGTATGTATGTATCACACCCCGTGTTTTCTGTTCCATCACTGACAAGCACATCGATGGGATCTCACCCAAGCTGTCACCCAACCATGTCCACTGGCATTTCAACCACCCACCACAAACTCCTGGCTTTGTTTTTTGAAGTTGCTAATGATTTGGCAACAACCAATTTGACAGGTTTCTGCTGCACTTTGGGTTCTCTGACTGCTTTGCCACTGTGTTCAACCATTCATTTACCCAAGTAATCAATAAACCATTCCTTTCAAGCCTGCAATAAATCACAGATTAGCAAAAGATGCTGAACTTTCTCTCTTCACACTTGCTCCATTGAGATCTTCCAGGGGAGCCCAAGGTGTTTTGAGGTCAGCTTGTCAACATAATCGCTTTGTCAACCAGGCGATGTCTGATAAAGTGTCCACATTGCGGGGCAATGTGACAGTATGACAACAAAACCTTCACTCTGGACAACAGTAAAGGTGCTCAAGACTTTCACACTTCAAATTATGGATAAATTGCCTTGAACTTGCTATGAAGATGTAGTCTGAGCAGCTGTAGCCACACTAGCTCTGCTGCATGTACTTGTTTGAGCTGGAAAGACTACCACAGTCGGCTGGAGAGTGTTTTCTGGGTAGTCTGGGTAGTCACTAGATAGGACTGGCAATCAAGCTTCTTGTCAAACTTTGCAATTAAAACACCTAAAATACTCTTCATGCTGATGGATTATGGCCGATAAAAAAGTGCAGTACAGTTACAGTTATAATAAAACAGTGATTCATTGAGAGTGTGACTGAACTGTTCCTTTTAACAAAGGTGTTTGATGGGTGAGTGCGCAATGCATGGAACCAAAACCGGACTTTGGAGGCACTGTATTCTTGAGCTTACTGTGACTAATAATCACATGGGACCACTGTTATTAATGGTCAAGATTACTGGAAAGACCAATACTCATGTAATTGCTGCATGGTTCCTGATTTTTGGTATATTTTCAGGAGAAAATTATCACTCATACCTGGGACAGTAATGGTCCATTCTTTGCACTCCAGAGCTGCACTGGGCAGGGAAGCACTACTCACACCTGCCATGTTCATTGCACGCACTTGGAACTGGTAGGAGACATTCTCCTTCAAGTTCTCAGCCTAGATATAGCAAAGGCAAACAGATGTGGGCATTGAAAACAGGATGGAACAGCAAATGCAAACAATACATGCTGAACAAAATGCAGGCAACTGAAGTTAATCTTCACGCACAGGAAAAATGGCTACATTTTATTCTACTCAATGTGATCAGAATTACAACTCACCTTATATGTGGTTGTCATCAGTGCCTGGTGGTTCATTTCATGCCATTTCCCAGCAACACCGTCTTTCACAGTCCTGTAATCCACAAAATACCCCCGGACATCAGCCCCTCCATTGTTAGCAGGTGCTGTCCAGGCCAGCACCATGTAGTCTTTGACAGCCTCTTGCAGGGTCACGCTGCTGGGCTTCCCAGGGACAGCTGCAGTTTCAAGGGAACAGTTTTTCTAGTTATTCAAAGTACAAAGAAGGGTGACAAGAAAGAACATTTTCTTTTGCAAGAAAAAAGTCTCTTTGTATGATTAGGATCATGCATAATTTTTCAAAATGACATTCTATTCCTATGTCATGAGGTCATGTTCTGTCCCATCTCTATGTTGTCTCATTTCTTGTTTTATTCTGTAAACGTATCCAGAGAACAACGGGCAGCAGTATATTCTGACCTTAGTAGATGGAATGAAAAATCAAATATGGTAGGAAGTGATGACGATAACAATGATGTATGACAACCTGCCCCTCTGTCTGCTGATTGGTTGTCAGGCCAAACCGACTCACCTGTGAGGGGTTGGGGAACAGGGTATTTAAGAGCTAGATAATTATGTGTGCCAGCTCTCTCTCCCCCCTAGCTACTTCCAAGCTGAGAACTGACTCCTGGTTTCCACTGGCCATGGGAACTTAAGTGTTCTTTTGGCATTCATCACCTCATACAACACAATTCACTCATCCATACACTGCATACACGCCTAACTCTAAACATTACATTTCCCACATACTTTTGCTTTATTTTGACTTTAGTTAAACCTCCATCAGCTACTTTTGATCCACTTTCTCCTGAAAGGATTTACCTATTTGTTTTCAGGTTAAAATGAGTGACGAATAAACTAATTTTCATTTGGTATTTCATGTGTGGAATTCATTTTTGCCATAAACTAACCTGGTTTGTGACAGATGCTTATAAATATATATTTTAAAATGTAGTGCAGCAACATGACTTTGGCACCGATGGCAAAGTCCACTTCTGTTTTCATTTTTCCCTTAAAACAGTTCTGAAAGCTGCAGGTGCTACAGGCAAAAATTCAGAGGGAGACTACACACTGCAGTGATTGATCACTGTGACCCAATGCATAATAGTAGTATCACAAATATGCTACTTACATTTTACTTTTAGCCTGTCAGAAAATGTGAATATGAAAAAACAACAAATGTAATGTTAAATTTGGTAATGAAATGATATTCTGAATAAAACAAATTATTGAAAAACAAAGAAGAAACTGCATGTGTCAGAGTGACTTTATCAGACAAAATCCTCTAGCAATGACTCAGAACTGACATGAATAATGAAAGACTGGAAAGATGGAGGAAAAGGCAACAGTGAAGGTGAGTTGTGCCATCACTCACAGATGGCAGCCTGGACAATCACCGGGTCGGAGTTTGAGGAACTGGGGCTGTACCCAGCTGCGTTCACTGCCTTCACCCTGAACACGTAGTTTGCCCCTGTGGTCAGGCCATGACACACAAACCTGAAAACAACAGCAACAGCAACATTATAAAGAATCTCACCTGAGTATAAAATTAAATTGATATAGCAACAATGATTAAACCATTGGTGATCTGAGAGGCTTGCGGCCTTCTATATTATAAAGTACTTTAGATGAAACACCCACTCCTTTGTTTTCCCCACTGACTTTACACCACACACTAAGTCATAAGATGTGCTGAGGTAAAACTTTACCCAAAAATGGGAAATAACTGGTCTATCACTGACATTGATTGACCTGGTGCAGACCCACATTTCCCTACATGTGTGAATAAATATGTGATTCAGCTCACATTATTCTTTTGGTTTGGATATTATTTGTTCATAAGATCTGTGAGCCTGCCAGCAGCATTGCTTGCTGCTATGTGCTGGTAACACAGCATTGCACTGACAGCGCAGCAACGTGACAGTTGCAATGATGACCTTTCCGGTGAGGTGATAGGGCGTCACACTATTTGTCTTTATTTTAGACCCTCTCTCTAACAAGGAGTGTCCTTCACAGCTGCAAGTGTCACCTGATTTTGAATGACACTCTTTAGTGGAGTAGAAGTGTATACAGCGTAGTTTGGGATTAGGCCGTGATGTGTGCTGTGTAGGTGTGAAAATAGACTGCAAAGTTCGGACCACTTTTAATCTCTACCTCAGCATGTTTTTCAGCTTCTCAGAGTGTCCCCTAATGTCATTATCTTGTCATTCTGTAACAGGAAACACTTTCTATCGAAGGTCATGAAGGATTACAAAGTGTGATGTGATGTCCACTTTTGAAGTCTCTCATCACAACAATGCACAGGAAAGCATATGTATGTGTATAT
>JAUESF010078429.1:0-12936 GCA_032274765.1 Malacoctenus tetranemus | reverse complement strand
ATGGCGAGTCATGAAAAGCGCGTCGCTCTTTCAGCGAGTCTGTCGTCCAAGAGGTGGAAACAGGGACGGTCACTCAGTGAAAAGGAACAAAGCGCCCATAATGGATCCAAAAATACTGATGAAAACCATAATATTTAGGTAGATGTCGAAACAGATCAATTTATATGAATAAATCCCCTTTTTTTTACTTAGATGCACTTAAAAAGTAAAGCCTTTTACATCATGTGTCAATATTGGCACTCAGCAGAGCAAATAGTGTGAAGGTGGGGTTTTTTTGAGACATGGGACCTAATAGGAAATGCATCCATGGCCGCTTCATAATTTCTGTCGGCTTCTCTTTGTGTCAAATTAAGAGCCAGTGTCTCTCTGCTCGTTCAATTTATCTGCTCGCAGAAAACAGTCGCTGTTGCTCGGGAAAAAAAAAAAAAAAACAACATGTCCAGGGGCAAGTTGTTCCACCACCACCACCACCACCATCACACTATTATGTATGAATTTTGCAGTAAAGAAAATCAGATGACTTGGTTAATTTTTAATGTTATCACAGGGCTGCACAGGGGTGGGGGGAAGGAGGGAGGGGTTGGTGGGTGAGTGAGTGGGGGGGGCGGGCGGGGGGCGGCACACATGTGGCATTGGGAGACAGGGAACAAGAGGTTGCTTTAATTGCATTGCGTTTTGCTGGTAATATTATTCATTGTCAAGGTGCAGTCAAAAAGAATTGCATTATGAAGACAGCACTTTAGGGCCTTCTGTCGGACTATGAATATTCATCGCCCATTCTGCCAAAAGCAATTTGTTGCAGCTTTGTTTAAAACTGTTGATGTGTTTCCCGTGACTGCAGGCTATAAGTGGAGCCACACATACACCAGGAGGTACAACATCATCTTTTCAATAAAGAGATAGCCTCTCTGCTTTTGAGGTAGTTGATCGCGCTTCTATTTTGAAACCCCAGCAGGTCCTCCCAGATATTTCTTGTTCGTGTTGCGAAGGTTAAGGTGAGTGTTAGGGTCACTTTCCATGTTGTAAAAAAAAGAAATAAATAAAAACGTCCTAAATTCAGCGAGCGCTCCGTGCGATTTCTTGCTGCACCAGATAAAAGTGAAATCTTTGGTCGCGCCTCCAACCGATCGTCTCGCGCCGCGCTGTGAGACGGGTCGTCCTGCGGTCAGGTGAGGCCTGGATGAAACTCCCGGCGGTGTCAGATATTTTAAGTGGACGTCTCGCAGGGTGAGCGCTCCTCCGGTCCACAGGCAGACTGTCCGCCTTCACCTCGTGCCTCGCGTGCACATCGAACGGCCAAACAGGGAGGATTGCTGGAATCTCACGATGTGTCGGAGGCATTAGGCCCGTAAAACGACGCCTGAACAGGTCAACAAAGTGCTTCAGCAGCGTTAAAGAGTGTACAGCCACCGCAAGGCAGACGCACATGTAAGTTTTACTGCAGCTTCGGTGGTTGTGGGTGACTTTGCCTTTTTCACCACCTGGGGACGAGTCTCTTTCACATCCAGCTGTGGGGAAATGCAAATTCAGCCACTTGTGCCATGAAAAGAAATTAATTCAGTGCTTGGTTAAAGCCAGTTCAAAGTAACGACTTTGACACCTTCTGCAGTTTTATT
This sequence comes from Malacoctenus tetranemus, assembly GCA_032274765.1. Taxonomy (NCBI): domain Eukaryota; kingdom Metazoa; phylum Chordata; class Actinopteri; order Blenniiformes; family Labrisomidae; genus Malacoctenus; species Malacoctenus tetranemus. The sequence continues at coordinate 11,320 of JAUESF010078429.1, read as the reverse complement.
GTAGGTTATTTTATGCCATGATATGCCTCTTAAATTTAATTGGAAATGGTCTTAAAATGGACTTTAAAAAGCTCCGAATTTGATCCCGGTCCTTCACACTGGGACAGTCCGGTGATTTGGTTCAATTAGGCAGGTAATGCTAGGGGAAAAAAAGCTCACTTTCGTACTGGTCTATTGAAGGTGGGCCGCACAGCGGAGACCTTGTCAAGCAGGTACAACAGCTGGTCCTTTGGGGGCGCCGTCGCAGAACTCCAGTTCGACCAGTTCGTCGCCGCGCAAACGGTGCGGAAGCGCCGTGAAGCGGCTCTGATTTGCTTTTTTTAACATATGGCTGCATCGCCATCTCCTCCTCAACTCAATTTCGGGGGAAGAGGCCTATTTTTTTTTTTTCTTGAAATGCCAAAAATATGACAATAACTCAGCAGCTATTACTTAATGATGTTCCCAGACGGCGGAGGCTTAGCCTGCCTCGTTTACACTCACGGAGAGGAGGCGAGCAGCAGGAGGGACAGGAGCAGGAGGGAGGCAGAGGAGGACGGCGAGGAACACAAAGCTCCTTAAACGGCAGGAGAGCGACACAGATGATTGCATCGCAATTGCAGAGTATGCAACTAACAACTGTGGCGGCTTCATTTTCCTTTTAAAAATTTAGAATCACATCAAACGAATCGCCGTCGTAGGTTTTCTCTCTCTTTTTTTTTTGTGGGTCTCCCTCAGTGACATTAAACTGATACTTTATGTGCTGTAACAAGTCTGATTAGAGGCTCGTTCACACTCGCTCAGACCCCTGGCCTTGACATTAAAAGGCCATCTGGAGCTGGATGCCTGGGTGAGCTAACACAGAGGGCGCGATGCACAACAAGTGTGACAGAAATGTTCAAATCCCCCGTTTTTGTCTCGGCCGTTGCCGTCTGCATAAAATAAACCAAACCAGCATCTCTTATCGGGCTCTTGCGAAGGAGCACTCGTGGTTTGTTTCCATCGTGACTCACGCTGAAGGGAGCCGTGCGAGCAGTTTTTTGCGCCACATGATCAGATCCTGTGGCAACACTCACAGCAGCTGCCGACACTTTTTGAAAGGCAAAAAAAAAAAAAAAGGGAAAAAAAAGTGTGATTTCTTTCACCTCGTGGAAAGGGTGACTTGTTCCCACATGAAAGGTAAACTTTCTGTTCCGCATCACATCCAGGAGCCCCGCAGACCCCGTGTTTGTTTTTAGCCATGCAGAGGATCGCAGCGTTGGCTCATCTGCCACTTTGGTGCAGACTGAAAATACAGCTATTAGATGAAATCACTATCATTTGGCTGAACTGTATATGGTCTCCTGAAAAAAAAGAGGAAGACTCAGGTGGGACTTACGATCTCGATGTTTTACCTGTAGAACAGGAAAAGCTACTCGGTGCAATGATTCTTTGATGACTTTTTGACACGTTTGGGTGCAAAAAAGGCCACCGGAATTATCGCGACATTGAACCCAAACTTTCAGGACATCATTTACGAGACACTGTGTGTTCAGGCATTCAATGATTGCGTTGAATTAACCTGTAGAATGACCCGTGACCCTTTTGGGTACGTCAGAGAGAAGATAGAATTCATTCCATCCGTCCATTCATCTTCTGCACAAACTATTTATTTGGAGGGCCACATGACATCGAGGTGACCCCAGCCGATGTTCCTGAAATGCAGAGAACAGCCTGGAAAGGTCACCAGTCTGTCACAGGACTGAAGTGAACGATCCCTGCTCACCCAGTTCGGTCATCAAACCAGTGACGACTCGTGTCTCTGAAAGGAACAGACGCATGCGGAACATGTGAACCAGAAAGTTTACTCGCTGTACGTAGGAAGTGCTTTCAATCTGCGACCAGCAGAAGCTGGAAGTTCAACATTTTCCTGACCCACCCTGTGATGTCGACCACCACTGATCGTCAGGACACGTCAATATAGCTGACTGCAGGAGCGGTTTTGAAGAGAAGTTCACAGTATTTGGAGAGTAGCATAATTTCCTCACCACAAAGCAGACGATTCTCTGAACTCACCAAAGTTGTTTCCGCAGAGCGCATTTTATTTTGGCTCAATAATGGAACAATGAGAAGAAAGCCTTTCATTTGTGTTCAACGAACAGTTCTTGCCACAGACTGAAGCCCATTCGTCAAAACTCATTTGCAGTAAGCTGAAAGACGCTGATGTTTTACAACGAGCCCGTTCGTGGGTTTGCCAGCTGTGTCTCTGTCGCCTCACAGCCTCAGAGTTTCCAGTTTGAACCACCAGCTGACCCTGTTGTTTGGAGTTTGCATGTGCTCCCTGTGCCTGGACCAGTTTTTGTCTGGAGGAGTCTGGTTTTCTACCCCAATCCCGTTGAGTTATTGGGCGACTTTGAACTCGCAGGTGTGCTTGTGTGTGATTGTGTTTGCAATCGGAAAAGCTTCAGCACAATGAGGAAAGGAAGACTCACGCCCGTCCAATGTATTTGGAGGCACGTCTCCGCTCTGAAGTTTGCATTCAGTTCAAACCGCCAGTGTCATTGGGTTCAGCCTGCGCGAGCCAGCAGGGCCATTAGTCTTGTCCTATCACCTCTCTATCTGCTCAGATACTGGACGAAGTCTGAGCGAGGACGACATCCACTCTGAGTGCAGACAGCACATTCAGATACCTGTTAATAAGCGCGGGCTGTCATCTCCCTTTAATAACACGTGTAAATTAGGCTCTAATTCTTTGAAACATACAATGCCTGTGTTCGTCCATCCGTGTGTGTGTGCGTGTGCCTCTGGGCTCTGGCTTTAGCTCATCTATTTCTGTCTGCCACCGAGCATCTGCTCCTGTCTGAGCTGATCTTTCAAAGACAGTCAGGCAGGAGAGCGATGGAACGGAAGGAGTGTGTGTGTGTGTGTGCGACTGTGTTTTGCGGCCTGATGATGATGAATCTCATGGATATGTATCATTGAAAGGTGCCGTGTCTTTTGTCCATATCTGACTTTCTCCATCGCTCCCCGCCCCTTTTCACCTCCCCCTTTCTCCCCACTTTGTCCTATATCATCCCAGGAATCATTATTGTCCCATTACAGTGTGAACCAACACACTCACACCTGCCAGTTCAGGTGCATGTGCGTGTGCGTGTGTGTGTGTGTGTTAGCGTGTCCTCTGTCTAAAGTCGTTAAATATTCCAAAGACAGAGACCTCTTTTAATTATCCTCTAATCACACTTTTAATTACCTGCCACACACACACATCCATCACTGACCACACCGTACACACACACACACATGCACGCACACCCACACACATCTGTCATTGGAAAGAGTTCTTAACCTATCGACAGGAGAGAGGCAGCGGAAACCAGAGGGGAGGGTGTGGGGGGGAGGAGAGGAAAGGCCGCAGGATGCACTGAGGAGTGACTGACGAACACTCGGTTTTGACATTCATCTGGAGGCTGGCGGGGCGGTCACCACATGCTGGAAAAGAAGTGAATAAAATAATTAGAGGACGGCAGAAAAGGGTCGAAAGTGCACGTTTCCCACTTAACACTTCCCCCCTGGAGAGATTATCGCCACGCCTGTTTGCCCACTCGAGATGCAGCCTTAGATTTCTGAAGCCAAACATCCTCAGGACAGCTGCACAAAGGCACCATAATGCTGATTGACTGGTTAATATCTGAGCCAAAAGATTACATCCTGCAGATCAGAGACCCCCCCCCCCCCGATCAATACGCAGAAGGTCACAACTTTCTTTCCTCCAACAGACAAGTGAGAGCTGAATTGGTACACTTCCTGCTCTTGGGAAATTACACTCATGCTCTCCGCGGCCTAAGACTCTCCGCCCACGTAATCCATGTGGGGGTTTCGTGTTTATGATGGGGGGGGGCTAATATCAAAGGTAGACATGCATCTGCAGTGTCTCAAATGGTGACCCAGAGTCCTCTGGTTTTAGTTTGAACTCAGAGCTGTTTGTTGCGACTGTGGAGTCGTCAGCCTCCTTGCCGCGCGGCCGTGCCCCAGGTTTTCTATTCGTCATTATCACCTTGGCACAGAATGTAATTATAGTGTGTCACAACAAGCAAGCATGCTCTCACACGGATACATGGACATGAACAAGCAGAGACGGGCCCGCACGTCCTGTCCACACTCGAGACTTTCTGTCATTTTGTGCTCCCGCAGAACCGGATTTCACATTGACGTCAGCGCTCCATTACGCACTTGCGCCTCTCGGCCAATTTTCTGGTTTCAAACAAGCGGCTTTCAGCAGAGCGGCTGAAGCCGGAGCCGAGGAGGTAGCTAGCATTTATGCCAAGCAGGTAGCCACCCCGCAATCTAGCTATCTTTTCTGTGTGAAGAGATTCAGTAAAGACACATATGTGTCGCTGAAATTACACACTCTCTTTTCATGTATGTTCTCTTCTCCCCTTTTCACTTTGCCACGTCTTTTTGATGCGGCACTTCGACTGTGCATGAAATGGCAAATTTACAGGTGGAGAATTATTGTTTGATGGGTGAAATGCAAAGTTCACCATCAATGCTCCCCGATCCTGGTCTTTTATGTGAAGTAATTTCCAATTCAGCCTTCTGTCCCAACTTTGTGTTCACAAATGTTAGTCTAGTTTCCAAAAAACAGACATCGCAATCTCCGTCCCCACACAGGGCTTATTTGTGGAAGGAGCAGGTCAGCGTGAGTGATGCATTCACTGACAGTCTGGCTGCAGGCTTTGTGCACAGCAGGAAATGTATGAGAGTGTATATGAGAGAATGTGCGTGGTGTGTTTGTGTGCGTGTGTGTGTGTGTGTGTGTGTGTGTGTGTGTGTGTGTGTCTATATATATACATATATATCGATTGATTTGCGATCGCTATGGTAACAAATATATCAGTTAAAAATGCTTGTTCTCCAGGTCATGCTGTAACTGTGTGGTCATGTTGCCGTTCATAATCAAGAACATTAAGCTTGTTTACTCAGTGCCGCTACCACTGACCTTTAAAGGTACAGGCAGCAATTTGTCTACATTCCAGCTGCAATATGTGGCTGTTTTGGGGGTCTTTTTGTTTTTTTTTAATGCCAGCGTTATCATTTCTATCAGCAATATTTATTTACAGTGTTTTGTATGACAGAACATTACGCATATTCAAAAAGTTGGGCCTATGTAGAATAGCAAGGCGGGGAAACAGAAAGATCACATTATAGCAGCAATACAATTGAAATACCTTTCCTGAACTCTTAAAGATTGGCTGATTTACACCACAATTATTGGAAAACTGGAAGGTTAAAAATCTTGAGATGAATATTCTTCATTGACACGTTGAACACTTTACGTGAACTGTTATATTCAGTCTTGGCATCATACCGAGACAAGTTTTATCACTTTAAGTACCACAAAACATTCAAATATTTACCTGAAAACTCAACAACTTGAGAGCTCTTTGACCCTTAGAAAAATAAGAAGTAGAGAAGCTGAGAATCAGCATACGAAGGTCATAGCGGCTGCTGCAGTTTGATTCTTTCTATGTCACTGAATGACAGCCGTCCCTGTCAGATATTATTGTGAGTCAATGTTTGTTCAATACCTTTTATTGCTATTCTCACACCGAGAAGTCCTCACCAAACTCCTGATCACTTTCGACAGTTTTCTGGTGCAACCGTGAACTGAGAGCTTCGTTCACATCTGACGTGACGAAAGCCATCTTCCCTTGTATTTTTAAAGGGCCCCACCCAAGATGTCACTGATGAGGGTAAGCACACTCTGGAGGCAAAGTCACAAACGTGACCCCACGTTGTTATTTCAGGCTCAGACACACACTCCCCCCCATCTGCTCAGAGCCAGCTGGGGGGGGGGCACCTTTGAAAACAAGGTGCGTTTGTCTGTCTGAGAAGACGGCAGAGAGAGGGAGTGTGAGACAGGAAGACAGCGAGAGGAGTCACCGCCAGTTGTGTGGTTAATTGGAAGCAGTCATAATTAGTGCTAATTAGGATAATAGCCATCCGTCTAGAGATCCATCCACCTAATGGGACTGCAGCAGCAGTGCACTCCTACACACACACACACACACACACACACACACACACACACACACACACACACACACGCGCACACGCGCACACACTGTCACTCGAGGGGGGGGCATCTCCATCCGTCCGGTTCTCCTCATGGAGAGAATGCAGCTTCCGCGGCCGCAGCTTCATCGTGCAGCCCTGCCGTGGTGGATATTTATACCATGAAGAGCATCCACCCACCCGTGCGTGCACATGTGAATGACTGCCCGGTTGGAGGAGAGAAAAAAACACATGACAGAGAGGCAGAAAGGAAGTGAGTGACGGCGCTCGTGTGGCTGAACAAACAGCGCGCGCAGAGAAAAGTCTCCCTCCTCTGTTTGCTCAGCGTCTGTCCTCGCGGCCTGTTGCTCTGCTCTCTCTCCCCCTGACTCCGACTCACCCCTGCCCCTCTCCTCCTCCCCCCCTCTTCCTGTACCGGTGCCTTTCCACTTTCTCTCCGCCGGTCCCTCAGGCCATGCCAGGGGACATTAAACAAATGCAGTCTGTCCAGCAGCACTCTCTCCCGTCTACTCTCTCTCTTTCTCTATCCTCCCCCCTCCCCTCCCCTCTGTCTCTGTGTCTCATATGCACACACCAATTACTTTCAGACTGAAGGCTCCAGGCAGTGTGTGTACAAGGATACCTGACATTGTGTGTGTGGTCATGCAACTCCCCTGCCTGTGTGTGTGTGCGTGGTTTTATGTGTGTTGCTTGCCGACAGTGGCAGCCTGCCAAGTCAGTGAGTGACCACAGAAGCCCCCCTCCTCCCCCCTCCTCCTCAGTGTCCGTTTGACCGTTGGAAGAAACTGTAAAGGTGATTGAGGATGCGAGCCTGTGATTTAGGCACTGCGTTAATTACAAGTCACAGAGCTGCAGAGTGTGCAGGACGCAAGGTAGGGAGATGTTTTCTGAGTCAATGAGGAGGCTGTTAAAATCTCTCACAAACACATTAGTGTTCATTACTGCTGTAACCTCGGCCATCTTTCTCCCTCCCTCGCCCCCCCTCGCTCTCCCTTGTCTTTATTGGCCTCATGCAGTCACACACACGGGCTGCGTTTCTCCCAGTGGGAAAAACAAAAAAAATCGTCAGGATTTATGGAGGAGAAGCAGGAGGAAAGTATAGAGAGGGTTTTCTGAGGTGAAAAGTATGGATAAAAGTTGAAGCCGTGCAACGTGTGGCCAAATCTACCACATACGACACTTTCTGCCTTCATGTTCGAGTGGAGTGGTGCCACCAACACAGCCAACTTTCTCACAGAGGATTTTCTGCAAAGTTTTCTGTTGCTACTGGTGCTCGTTCGGTTTGAGCACCCACAACCGTGTGGAGCTGTGACAACACGAGTGTCACAATCACGTGGTCACAGACAGAAACAAAGGAGCCCTGAAGAATTACAACAGAAACACACGTTTAAGTGGCGAGTTGTCACGTTGTTCTCTATTGTTTGTTTCACCTTTAATCAGCTCCGATCTGCATCATAAACATCAAGTTAGACCACAGATTTGTGTGATGGCTCTCAAACCAAAGTCACATCACAGTGGAAAGTGAATCTTGCCAAAACAAAGCCTCATCAGAACATGCTGAAATGATTTCCCTTTAAGTTTCTCACATAGAGTTTTTGAAGCATGCACTTTGAAGCAGAAGAACTGCGTCCCAGTTGGCCTTTTCCCACCTAACTTGCCGGGAACTTTTGTTGCCCAGAACCTATCTGCGGTGGGAAAAAAACACAGAGAGAAGCCTCCCATTGTGGTCTATTGACCTCAGCACCTTAGTCTCAAACTTCATCCTAAATCACAGAAAATAGCTGCAGGATGGCTATAAATTTGCTTTCCGTTAATTGAATAAATAGATTTTATTAGTGTAATGGCTGAAAGGCCTTCCGCTGCGCGTGGGCGTCCACACGGCCTCCGCCCGAAGCGAGGTATGCGCGTTTCAGCCTGGCTGTTTCTGGGCGAGCCCGACGGACGCTTTTTAATAAACGTTATTGTTTCTTCCCAACAAACAAAACGGCTTTGGCTTCCACTTAAAATTGAGATCGACTAAATCCGGGCCTCCTAAATAGTTGATGCACATTTGTAATGCATCAGCGGCCCCCACCGCTCCCACTCCCCACCCCCCCACCCCCCCTACCCCGTCCATTATGTCTTCTCATTTGGTTCGGCTCCAACAAGCTTATTATAGAGATGTGAACTTGTTTAGTAAATGCTTTGTTTTCTCCCTCTTGTTGATTACAAGATGCGGGAGTAGCCGGTGTTTCATGTTTTAAGTGTTCGGGGGATTGATTTAGAACAAGGTTCCGGCGCAACTGCCAAAAAGGCACCTAATGGGTCCGGAAGCAGGAGTGCCAGTGGACGGCCAGCGGCGCGATGGCTGCATGGAGCCTGCAGCATTATTCCAAGCACCGTTTTCACCCTTTAAACCTTTTCCGTTTTATATGTAAATATTATTTAGGGGTTTAAAACAAGGATTCAGGAAGTACATTGACTATGTATAAAGAAAAAAAAGTCCTCCCCCCCCTTAACATCAGGTTGAATTTCAAGTCTGAACCAGTTTTAGTACAAACAACATTGATGTAAAGAGACTTTAATAGCATCAGAAAACATTAATGCTTTTTGTTTTTTGTTTGTTTTTTTCTTCTATTATTGAGCCGCGTTTCAAAAGAGCTGTCAGTCATCTTTAGAGCAAAAGCGGGTTTCATTTATCCACTTTGAGTTTTTTGTTTAGCCGGGCTCCCCCTTCTCCTGCAGCAGACACATCACATATTCATTACAGCTGAGCTGTGTACTTGGGAGGGGGGGGTTGCGTACTACTTCATACAGATGCTTTAAAAAACAAATGCAAATCCAGTGTACTTCTAAACGTTACAGTTTTCAGATAAAAAGAGCTCATGTCTTTCATTGGCAGTAATTACAACTGAAACGTCATTTGAACTGTACATTGTGTTGGAGTTCACACCAAGCAGAAGTAAAAATAAAGAGGCAATTACAGAACAAATATAGATGCAAATCGAGCCAGTGCTAAATGGTGGAGATTCGTGATAAACTGACACTAAACAGGGATTTTCACTTCGAGAAAGAAGTTGTATTTCTGTTCTTTAACAATTGTCAATCATGATGATGTACAATATGTTTTATTGTAAGAACGCAACTGAAGCTTAGTTGAAATCTACAACCTGCCATGAAGGCTGCAGCGTTATTTCACACAAAACATGAAATCAGGAAGTCCTGTTTGTTCTATAAAGAAAATCAGAGATGAAACCCCAAAGTGTCCTTTTTTGTGAAGTACCCCCTGAGCTTCGCTCACCTTGGCATGACTTCACATTGTTTCAGTCCTTTTCTATCAACGCAGCGTCCCACCTCAGGCGCGGCCATAGTAACGGGACTCAAAATAACAAAAGATGTTCTCTATACGTGACACAGACACTGTGTAATAGAGGACACCCGAGCCGATGCTACTCTCACTGATCCCACTACTGGCAGTGCACATGCTGCTCATTTCACCATGCTGTTGGTTTTACGTGCTGCTGTTGGAGCTGGTCAACAAATGTAAAGATAAATAGAGTGGCTGTGTGGCCGAGTCCTCAGAAAGCATCTGCGAGCAGATTCTGTCAGCTAATGGAAACCCTCCAAAACCATGCGAGTTGAGCTGAGTGGGTCCTCGTGGAAAAAGGGACAAATGAATCCTGTTGCAGCCTTTATGGAACCTATAATCAGACAGCGTGCTGCTGAGGAGGCAGGTTACACCCTGATAGAACGGGTGGCCAATTACTCATATGTATACTGAGGCGCTTCAGAAAGTGGTCCTGACCAGTTTCATTCTGAGCAAACCTAATTTTTGAAGCCGCACAAATAGCCTAATAATACCACAAAACTTTTTCAATCTTAATTCAGCCTCTCAGTGCGCCCCCCCCCACCTACTGATTTGCATTTTAGCAATCAGAAAAGTCAAACAACTGTTTTCTTTAAAGATATTTTTTTGAGCCATTGCATTGGCGCAAAGGGATTAAAGAATGTCGAGCAAATGTACTGTAAAGCAAATCTCCAACCCCAGGCTGTGTTAACAATAGGTTCATTTAAACTATGCATGGAAAATCACTAAAGCAGTCACTGTCAAGCTACTGGCAACAGAATGTCAAGAGCTGCTGGCTGCAGTCCAGTTCTCAGTCTTAACTCAGTTAGACTGTTTAATCCTATTACAAAAAACAGATCTATCATATTTTCGAAACTACGTGGAACTTGGAGGAAAGTTGAGTTCCTGCTCATTGTCCTCTTTTTTTTCTCTTCACCACGATCTTCACCGAGCCCCCCTCCCGCCCCCCCGCCCCCTCGCTCTCCGCCGCTACGCTGCCGCGCTCCATCCACCTTGAATCATCGGAGACGTCCAGCTCCTCTTTGTGCCCAATTTGCCCCAAATCATGGCAACAAGAGCTGGCTGCCGGGCCTTTAGAAAGAAAATACAGCCAGCAGCTCCGTGTTTACTCTGAGTCACAGTGCGTTCAAGCCAACTAAAAGATCTAAGCTCACCTAGAGTTCAGTGCCGCTACAAGAGGGAAGAAGAAAAAACAACCCGAAACGTATTGTTTGATAAGCCAAAGCCACGCATGAATCTCCATCCGTATGAGAGGCTGTATGAATCAATAAAATGAATAAATGTTTCCAAAAAAAACAACAGCAAATCCCCCCCAAAATACGCTTTTAATAAAAAGGATTTTGTTCCTGCCGGTTTTTACTTTTCGACTCGACCGCGTGTGAATGTGTCAACCTGTTTTCCGTAGTTACGGATCAGCCGAACGCGGAGAGAATGAAAAGCTTTTGTCGCCTGTATTTATTAATACAGCACAGGATTCATCCCCGGCCGCCTCTGCTCTTCTTTGTATTCAAAAGAGAGCCCTCCATGCAGCTGAGTTTTATAGTTACCAATTACTTTGGGATAGAGGACGCCACACCACAACTCAAGCTGACAGGCAATTTTGAGGGCAGGAACGCTTAAAAAATCCAAATATCTCCGCCACACGTGCAGCCGGTGGCGACGGGCGCGACCCAGCCTGAGAGACGTGAGGGTGAGCCGTGGGCGGGGGCGCTGGCGTAGTGCTGCATCCAGCAGGTAGTGCAGGGCCTGCGTAGGGTGACTGTCAGTTAGCAGCACAGGGAAAGTATTCATGTGTCCGCTGACCTGAATACCAACACAAACATGCAGTTGTAAAAGACCACGAGCTGGAGTGAATGATCCCAACTGTGCGCGCGTGTGTGTGTGTGTGTGTGTGTGTGTGTGTGTGTGTGTGTGTGTGTGTGTGTGTGTGTGTGTGTGTGT
>JAUESF010078170.1:0-12957 GCA_032274765.1 Malacoctenus tetranemus | reverse complement strand
CACACACACACACACACACACACACACACACACACACACACACACACACACACACACACACACACACACACACATGGACGCTCCCCTGATTCTCCTTATAGTGAGGAAATGACAGCAGGTGGATTTGGGGAGACAGATTGAGATGGATAGTGACCCAAACAGGGACGGATAGTCTGATGTGAAGAAAGAAGTGTGTGTGTGTGTGTGTGTAGGGGGGGGGGGGGGTGAAGAATGGAAAGTTTGTAAGGAAAGCGGGAGACACAAGGTAGAGAGACAAGGAACGACCCTGCTAAGCTATCAGATAGCTGATGTGAGCGGTGGCAGTGCAGCCGCAGTCGCGGTGAAAACACTATGAAAAGGTAAAGGTTGGAGCTCTGTCAGAGCGGCTTTGTAAAAGAGTCGCCAGCGCTGCCTGTGATCAGTGTTCAAGGTCTCCGCGAGGGATTTTATTCACACGGCAACCATCTGAATCGCTCACCTGCGTGGACAGTTTGCAGCTTCTTCTTTATACAGGCCTCAGAGGATAAACTCTGCCGCCTGCTTGTTCTGAGCCGTACAGAGACGCCACAGACGACATTGAGATTTATGTGTTCCTGGGCTGAACTTGTAACCCCTGTATTAACAGTCAAATAAAGTGGATATGGAAACAAGCCCTCAGGCAGTTGGCACCCCCCCCCCAAAAAAAAAAAAAACAGCCGGAGCAGCACAAAATGACTTCCTTGTCAATCTCAGAGGAGCCTTGTGGCCCTGGAGGGAGACAGCCTCCTCCACCTTCCTATCATTAAGGAGGCGGGGAACAATAACATGGGCTCCATTATCTTTATTGTTGCTCCGGCTCATGGCTCCCTGTCCTGGCAACATGTCTGCCGAGGTGGGAGACTGCAGAGCAAATTTAGGAGGTAGAAAGAGGGCTGAAGATGTTGCTTTAATTGACACAAGTTCTCTGTTTGTGAGATTTCATTGTTACTACTGCGTGAACCAGCATGCCTCCAGAGCAGCAGTTCATTGTGTTTGTGTCCAGGTAGGCGGTGCATGGCACATGACCGATGCGTGGTGGTTTCCATACTCTCAAGGTGCTCCGTCGTGGCACGGTTTAGGACTAATGTTTCCCCTCTCTGCCGCCCCCTCACAATGCTACTTCAGGGGCTAGTCTGTGTTCGATCTGACCCGGGGGGTGGGGGGGGTCGAGGATGAAGCCACGCGGCATCTCCGAGTCGTGTACAGAGTAACGAGATTGCTGTTGGTTGCTCCTTTGACCCGCCCGGGATTCTCCGGGCTCCTGTGCTGCAGAGACTGTTTGTGCTTCTCAGGGTCAGCTGGCAGAGAGCCTCGCCGACCACTGCACGCCGTCGAGCGATTCATGCATAAAATCGCATGCGGCCACATGCGTGTGGTAGCAGAGAGGCGCACAGCGGAGGTCTCAGTGTTGAGAATGTGGCTTCAATCCAACTGCCCCCCCTCCCCCGTGACCGCACAGTGCACCTCACACAATAGGAAGAGTCAGAAAAAAACCCCTTGGGATTGCGCAACGCTTAGTCAAAATCTATAAAAAACAATGAGGGCTTTAGCGAAATATACTTCGGCAAACACGCAAGCAAACACGTTATGTACAGAATCTTAGTTTTCTGTCAACACTGCGAAGCTTGTGTGAAAAAAAAAAGAAAAGCGAAGAACGGATCTCGTTCTATTTCTGGGGAGTGTTTTCTCTCGTCTCCGTGCTGCTTCGCTTGTGTATGGTGACCAATTAAATCACTGTCAGTCATTACATCCAGGCATATTTTCTTGAAAAGAAGACAGAAATAAGTGAACCATTGGCTTTCCCCCCCCTGTAATGATCATTTATTTGCACATTGTAATTGAAGTGATCATACAAACAGCATATTCTGAGTCTCCATATGCTTCAATATGCTTCATTTTGTTACTAATTCTAATCTGTTTTATTTAAGATCATTTTTTTGTCAATTTTGAACAATATAGACTCGCTACATTAAAGGGTTTTCTTTGTGTCGCATTCTGTTGAAATTCACTGAAATGAACAGAAGAATTTGTAAAAATCAATGAATTAATAAAAATCAGGCCCTTGGTATCTGGCTTCATGTTGATGCATGAAATGTTTTACAAATTGCTAAACCAAATGAATGAACGGGGGTCTTACAGGGGCATTGTCGCTGGGATTTACACATGCTGCATATTAGCAACACTGAGAGATGGTAAATACATGTGAACAACATGGACAGGAGCGTCTACACCAGTGAGACAGGCGGCACTAATGTGGTTACAAATATGGCATGTGTTGATGATGTCATTGATTGATCACCATTTGCAGAAAAAAAACAGACACGTAAAAGACATTTAAGGCCTGTTGTACAACCAAGCGGGATAAAGAAGGTGGCTCAGAGGGCAATGGTCACTGAAGTCAACCAGGCACGTTGTATCAAGCTGTCAGGTTGACTCGTGATGGATGAGGGTGTCCACCGCAGCGTGCTGCAGTCGGCCAAACATGTCCAGGGTCCCGGCGTCCCCCCCCCCCACCACCACCACCACCGTTCGACGCCCATCAGAGCCAAATGCCTCTTAATATGCATTGGAGATTCCTCCCTAATTCACTTGACATTTTCGAGCCGTCTCGTTAATTCCAGCCCATCTCCCACGAACAACGCAACAATCCCACGCTAACCAATTTACCTCGGCCGACAGGAAGTGGAGGGATTTTCAAATAATGAAAGAGTGTCGGGATGTCTTCGTGCGCATAATTAGAGAGGAAACCACATTTCAGAGGCCTGTAATTCTGACATCTTGTCATGGACCTCAATCACCACAACATAATCTATCTGTCCAGAAAAGCTCCTCATTCACTGCACTCCCCATCAAGGTTTCAATTGATGACATTTCCTCTGATGCGCCTCACAAAGGACATTCAGAAACATGAATGAGTGAACACTTTTTTTTATGTTTCAACTTTTTATTGTGGTTCAGAAAAACACTTTTTTATTTTATGGTGGCCCTCCTCTTGTTGAGGTTTTCAACCTAAAAAAACTCCCTCTCAAACTCAAAAGTTCACCTAAATGTTTTGGTTTAATTAATAATATAATAATAATTCGAGATGACAAAGGGAAGTGATAAAATAAGTTTCTATCAGCGTTAGAGGTGAAAAGGTTGGTGGCTGTACATCCAGTGGCTTTTCTCTTCAGCCTACTGCTGGCTTTAGCTTCCCGTGGATGAGCCGTTGGCAATGAGATCTTCCAGTGTGAAAACGTTTGAGGTCGGTGATTCAACCGAAACGTTGTGAGGCAAACAATGTACAGTGTAGGTTCAAAGATAATTGGGTGAGTTTCACTCTCGATTTGTGAGAGATGAGAAGTACTTAACCCACCGCTTTCTGTTAGTCATTTATTGATGGAGCCCCACAGAAATTGCTCTCTTCAATGCTCCCTCCAACAACTGCATGGATTTCTTCTCTTGGCCAGAACAATACAGTATTGATAGGTTGTATAAAAGCAACATGTTCAGAAAAAACAAAGATGCAGGCGATTGATTCCCTTCTTCTTCTTCTTTCTCCTGCTTGGTCCAAACATTTCACAGAGCGACTCATTATTTTTTTGAGAGCTGCAAAATCTCTACGAAGAATTGTTGTCACCTTTGCTAAGGGAAGCTGTTTAACTATCTAAATATCTGTGAGACACATTTACACAGTGAAGTTCACATTATAGCAACAGAAAGAAACAGATCCTGCAAACCAGCTGGGAATGGCTGTAGTGTAAGATATGTTCTTTTACCGTGATATACACATGCTCACCAAAAATTACCATTTAGATTGAAAGTATCAGGCTTCACACAACAACTGATGCCTAAGAGACACATTTGGAACATTTATAAGTATTAACATTTTTTGGATCATGACTGATTTATTATTTTTTTTTTCTTTGTTATTATCATTATTATTCTGCTTTCCACTTTTTCCACGTATAGTTGTAAATAGCGTAGCACTATGCAGGTTGATGGTCGGACTTCTCAGAGGTTACACAGCTGTTCATACAGCTGTGCATACTGTACACATGACACAGTAAGATGAAACAAATAAAGCCATTTTCTGAGGAAAAAAATGCATTTGCACCCCTGTATTGTTTTCCTTGAGGAGCTTCCTCAGCTGTTTTTTTTAAAATGAGGTTGCGAACACACCAGGGATTTCACACCACGCCACACTCCCACATACCATCACCCAAACACATCTTCCCGATATAAGACGCTCTGCAGCCATATCATTGAGAGGAGGCACGGAGCAAACATTCATCGCCGCTTATTTACTGTGTCGAGAGCATCAGGAGTTGATTTATGGCCGCACAGCCAGCTAATCTCTGTTTCATCCGCATTAGAAGCCAATAAAGATTCCCACGGATTACCATACAATATCATACATGTGCGAGCCAGACCCCTGCTAGCGCGTCTCTCTCCCCCCTGTTCTGCTGCCGATGCTTTCGTAATCACTTCAACTGTGTTCCTCTTTGAATTTGAGGCGGATCTGGAACAGGGAGGCTGCGTGTTGGTGCCGTGCTTTGTCTCCCGAATGAGACTCGTCCGTGATAAATGACAGTTTTTCCTTCCCAGCTCGTGCGTTTTCACTTTTCACAGAAGACACGTTCGCATTCTAAACAAAGGCGGCTCCTACACAGAACTATTTCTCCCACAGAGACATGTTTGAATAGGGCGGGTTTGTGTGAACCCACTGTGGGCCATTATTACCATTGTAGATTGGACTAAAGCCTCAGTTTTGAAGCCTCCATGTTTCCCGATGATTCACTAACTGGTTAACCTCATGTAGGTGTGAATGCACAGTAAAGATAGTTGTTTTTGCAGTGATTACGCAATATCTGTTCAAAACTCTCCACACTGGTCACAAGAAGATTGAACAGTTTGCTCGGATCAGGTTGACTTCTTGGGAGTTTAACTTTTTGGGGACATTTGAAGCATCTGTAGACTCACCGCGTCTTAGTTTTGGCAATCGCATTCGTGGTCGGTTTCTGAAAATCATGACAAGAGTGAGCGCACACTCAAACAGGAGTGCTTGAATGAGGTCTTTGTGGAACACTTTGTATTGGCCGTTCAAAGACTGAATGGAGTTCAGAGAGCCCCCAAGTGTGGAGGTAAAAGTAATAAAATGAAGTCAAAAGTGTTGGTGGAGGAAGTTTTCAAATATATCATTAAAAAAGTGTTGCTTTTGCTGAATGCACCTCATTAGTTCCCCAATCAGATCCGTTTCTACATGTTTGCATACACCGAGCACTTTTCGACACACGCCAGTAACTCCTGCTGTGTCGTGGGTCTGGGTCCTGAACCCCTTTGATCAACTGAATAACCAATAATGGCTGCTGTTTTCTTGTATGAGCCTAATTTTTGGGCATTGAGAAATGAGAAATAAATCCCATGCAGTACCTTTGAAACGAGCCGGGGCTGTGAGATCACAGCACACTGACTCATCCGACGGGCCCCCATCACTCAAACGGTTTTGAGCCGGATCAACATTGTTGTGGGTGTTCTCCGACCGCCGAGGATGAGCACACGCACCTTTGGGAGCGACAACAGTGGCACACATCCAGCTGCCTCTTATTTCCCTTTTGTAATTATACCGCGCCCCAAGTGCCGGCGCAGTCACTATGATGCAAACGTGTGTCATAAAAAGCAATATTGCACTTTTGACAGATGATCCTCCCCCCCTCCCCCCCGCGAGGGCCGCACTAATACCTGAAACCTCCCAGCGAGACCGAGATAGGGGAGGTGGGGGGATGGCAGGGGGAGGAGCTTGAGAGGAGGGACTTTATAATTAAAACTATAATGAAAAGTTAAACAACATTGCTGAAATCGTCTCCTGGTTTAGAGGCTGTTTTTTTTTTTTTTGCCACCCCTCCTCCTCCTCTACAAGCTTCTTGTGCAGTCACAGAGAAATCAATATAACATACTTTGCATGCTCCTTCACAGAAAACACTGAGTCAGCAGTGGCACCGGAGAATTGTACAGCTTTAATCTTTTGTGTATCGTAATTAAAGTTGTAATTAAAATGTGCTGCACCCACTGAGCACCGAGCGAGTTTCTTGAATCAGCTTCAGACTCGAGCGGCTGCGGTGTCAAACGAGCGCAGTATTGATGTCGGAGGGGGATCTCAAGAAAAACCAACGCGAGTACTTTAGAGGTAACACAATGTTGTCAATACTCATGGAAAACAGTGGGCTTTTTTGTTTTTATTATGTTGATAAAGCTCTAATGTGTAGTTTTACTTGGAACTGACTTTATTTCCATTCGCACTGTGTCCTGATCGCGACTCGGCTGCTCCCCGGTTTCGAGAGACATCCTCCCCGTTTACTGTGCTGGCTCGCTGATTAATTTAGAGCTGCTTGTGATTTATTTAATAATCGCTTGTAGAGCACATCTAAGTCTGGTTCAGACCCACGTCGTGAGAGTCTTGACCCAAAAATGGTGGCCTTGATACTTCCACATCTCTCCCTTTCAAAATCTTGTTGTATTTACTGTATTCTAGCTTATTTGATTAAGTACACAGTCAAATCACAAGTATTCTTTTGGACTTTTTGTAAGTGCAGAACAAATATGTATTTATGATCTCTACTACTGATATAAAATAAACAAAAGCAGTTTGCGCTTGTTCACTGTCGAGGATAAATTACCTCTAATTCGTTTGGTCTTCGAGGGGCAGCAATAAAGGCGCATTTGGTGTTTTGTTTCAAAATGCTGGAACGGCGCGGGCTCTGTTGTTTGTAAAGCAATTATTGCCCCCGCATGTGTGGTGAAGATTAAATATGGATAGCTATGGATATGGGTTCAAGGCAGAGCAGAGATTTTCAGGAATCAATAACTTGAACTGATTTTCAGACTCACAAAGTCACACGGTTCAAGGGTCCCGACCTTTTGCTCCAGGGAAGATAAGTGTGACGGTGGATGGACATGAAGGCGTGGATGAGTGTTGAGGTTTTCTTTGAGAAGCCAAAGTTTACTTATTTTTTTAGTGGTTTCTTTTAGGAAACAACCTTCCTGTGCAAGTTTTGAACCATTTGCCTCTAACCATTCGTTCCTCTCAGCTTGGCCGGGTTGCCTTTCGATAAACACGTGTTTTTTTCCCCTGTTTGTAGGTCTTACAGCTGTTCTGTACGAAAACCTTTCAACATCCAGCGTAACCACGGGAGGTCCTGTCAGGTTCAGGCATCAAACCCACGTTGTGAGGTTCAGGTTTAGGACAGAAAGAAACCCATCTTACTTTATTTTTCCTGTCAGACGCACAAGTTTCCGGGGTGAAGGTCGTCCAGCCGCCCCCATCCTGCCTCTTGATGCAGACTTTCTCAAGTTTTAATCACCCCATATGACCAGGCTGCTCTCAGATCGAGGGAGACGTTTCCTTTGAGAGGAGGTTGAAAGTGCTGTCTAATAACAAAAAGAAAGTAAGGTGACTGCCAGCTCTGGAAGACATTTAAAAGTTTTTTTTCCTAAATATCTCAAAATAGCCTTCACCTTACTCACCTGGCTCGAAGATGAAAGCTCTCTCTCATCTGTGGATGAACGGAGGTGTGGTTGACATGGAGGGTGACTTTCTGCCATGAAACAAAGAAAGGACCTATAAATCCAGGGAATCTGGAAGTGTTTCAAACTCCAGGTCCAAACTCACAGCTTCCACATCCTCGCTTGCTTTTCGAGTCCACGTTTTGGTCAGAGAATTCAGCCCGAGGTCACAGATTCAGCCTTGAAGTCGGGCACAATCCGTCCATCGGCTGCCTGGTGGTCAAAGGTGTTTTCTAAAACATGTGGTGGTCTCACAACAGGTTCGGTCAAGGAGGAGACACAGAAACTCGGATTCAGATTCGCATCCTGAGAAACTGCTCGACACTGCTAGCCGCTAAATCTGAGGTGAATTTTTCGCTGCCTGTTATTCCCGTCAGCTTCCTTAATGTAAAAGAGTTAAAAACGTGCACATGTGGCAGCATGTGAAAATAAGTGTTTGAATAAAAGAAGATTTAAAAAAAAAAAAAGAGTTGATTCGTGTGCAGTCAAAAGATGAAAACACTCGAATCTCAAAACGCTCAGCCTTGGCAGACAGTGATGCAGTGTTACGCTTTTAAATGTTTTAAGTGATGGACGTATTTCTCTTTAAACGATCCAAGAACCACAAAAGACTCAGTAATGAGGCGCGATGTGAATCATCAAGGGAAAAAATACTTCACGTCAAAGTTACAGGTAACAAGTTATGGTTTTGTTTGGCTAATAAAGCCTTTTTTAATCTAAAATCATTGAATGACTTAAATTACATAAGATAACTGTTGTTTAACACCATCATGCAGTGGGAGAATATGAGTGTGTTCATTCAGGAGGGATACATGTTGTCCTTGCCGCGCCTTTGGAACAGTCAGCTTTAGATAGTCGCTGCCATCACTTCCACTCTCTGGCGGCTGCCATGAGGACTGTTGTAATGTGGTTCTAATGAGTCTGCACTATCATGTTGAGGATCGATCTATTGCCAGTCAATGCATTAAGATGTGACTACTGTTGTTCCTGGATCCAGCATCATCAGCTTTAATAGAGTTTGTGCCTATTGATTCCTACTGTAATCAAAATGGTATCGATCCCCAGCTGCGCCCGTATCAGCCGGCGCGATGAGACGGCAGCGAGCTGTTATCACTTGGTTTTTACAGTAAGAAGGAGTCCTTGCCGTCTTTTGAGATGGAAATGAGCCACGTTCCTGAGAGTCTGCCGGAAAGAGCTCGCCGCAGACCGTCAGGCTTAGTTCAGACTGCGTCTGTATGGGGCAGATGGCCTTCAACAAACAGTTACATCATGTGCCCTCCTTTATTGGACATGTCTGCTGAGCGCTTGGCTGTTTCAGGTGTGTCCAGAGTTGGCGTCCAAGTTTGACAGCGTCCACCCCGACCGACAACTTGTTTTTCGTGGCCTCATTCAATTTGACGTTGCTCCAAAAGCAATAGAACGCAGTGTGACAATTTCCTCGCCTTCTGTTCACGTTTCACACAGCTGTGCACGTGGAGCTCCGTCTCAAGCAGGAGAAGTCCGACAGTGCTCCAAAGAACCTGCAGCCAGGTGATTGACAGGGGATCTCTGCAAAGCCCCAGTAGGCTGCGTGTTTATGCATGCACGGGATGAATCCCCATCCCTGTGTGGGCTTACGTGGCTGAAGGTGGACTGATGTCAGTGCGAGCGTACCGGTGAAATCTGTGTGAATCACAAAGGCAAAACACATGCGCCGGTGTGCAGCAGCTGACCCGCTGATCTCAGAACCTGGGGCTGTTTTTCATGGAGCTCCGTGCCTTCAATGGGAGCGCGCTCCGATCTGATCAATAATACGAATGCTTCACTGAGTTTTTGGGGTCCCGTCAATAATGCTGCTGTTCTCACATATGAGTCAATCCCCCACAGACTCAGGACAGCTCCCTGGAACCCACAGCCCACCTCCCACTCCTCCTTTTATCAGATACATGTATATGTAAAAAGGCGCAGGGGCGCCGTATGAAACCTCGATCAAAGTAGGACTTCTACCTCGGAAAATCTTCAGTCAGCTTTATTGATCGGTAGTGACGTCGGGCATCGACATCAGGCGCATGTTTGCTGGCGGTTGTGGTAAATAGAAGAAACCAAGGTGAGGTTCCCAAACGGTGGTAAACAGGATACTTACAAACGAGGACATTCACCGAAAGACGTCTGCTCCTGTCCTAAAAGACAAAGAGGTTGATTACATGGTCTTGTTCTCTGTAACTTGCATCACTTACTGAAGTTATGCTGTTAGCCTGACTCAAACCTCAGTCTCAACGTTTTCCATTACTATGGAAACAGGTTCGCCATGCCTCTGAATGATGCCCCCCCCCCCGTCAAAATGTGAAATCTGATTAAAAAGACTCATCGATTCAATTCAGGTGGTTTGTATTTATCGCCTCAGACTCATTCACATTGCAGTCACGCATCACTTTTTGACCCAGGGAGCAGCATTTCTCAGCTAAAAAAGATGACTGATAACTGCATTAACAAATAGACAAAAAATGAATTCAAACAGCTGAATCAGGTCATTTTTGAGAAAAAAGATGATGTATCTAATCTGTTGGAAGTCGTCATGTGCTCGAACGTGGGTTTGGTGACACCGCTTCCTTCAGGTGTCTGCAACATGTTTGGCTTTCTGAACCCAACGACTTTAGTTGGGCTTTTCCATTTGAACAATGTGCACCCAGCCTCGCTCCTACTGTAGTGAAACTCCCGGCTGATTTTACAATTGAAACGTTTCTAGTCGTCAGACCTTGACGAGGTCTCTTCTGTTTCACCCGTGTTGCCTCTGTTGGTGATGCATCAGGCGCGTCTGTTTTAATCAGCACTGAGAGGAGCTCAGGTGAACTGAGAAACTTTGGAGTGCGAAATTAATTATAGCGTCACTTTTTTTAAAAAAATCATTAATTCCCTGTGATTTGAAAAGAGTAAAATAGAACTTTGAAATTTAAGCTGACAACTCTCTTTTGGACCTACCGAAAACAAAGACAACAATTATATGAGTGAAATGAATGTGTTAAAGTGTCAGCCCCATTGAGAAGGTTTAGGTGTGATAAACAGTGCATACAATAATCAAGTGTTTGAGTATCAAGCACATCGTTTGTTGTCTGCAGAAGATGTGTTTTGAAGCACAGAGTGTTTGAAGTTCTTCCCCTCTGAGGTAAAAGAGCTTTTCTTTTCTTCCGAGAGACGAGAATACGTGACAACACTTGGTGGAGGAGAGAGCTTGTTTTTTCTTCTTTACACCTAACGTGCTCAGCTCAATTAAGACAAGGTCATTTCCATGGTTGGTTCAGCTTTCTTCTCCTGAAAGCTGCCTGTCACACTCCGGTGTGAGCCAAAGAAAACCGGGGCCAAAACAAAATAAATCATCTTGGTCTTCTTCCAAGTGGATCCTTGATGCAATTTATATGTGGTCTGAAAGCAAATGGGCGAACGCGTCGCACATGGAGCCTCGATACGAACGCAACCCGCCTCGCCGGAAGGGATGAGTCAAGATGGGGCCACGGAGGAACCCTGTGATTGGGTCCAACGCTTTCGCTCGCCAAATCTCACCCCTAATCAGCCTAATCAGCAGTGCCTCGTGTGGCGGTCGTGCCACCACACGCATATGATTGCAGGGAGGTCAATAACAAAGTGAGCGCCCTGAACCCTGACTCCCCCAGGTGAGGGAATGGCCGCCCACTTCACCCCCCAACCTTGGCCCTCACGAATTTACACCCTCGCTCGTGTTGATTGCGGCGCATTGAAGGAGAGGAGTTTTTTTTTTTTTCTCCCTGAGATACCAGGAGGAGGAGAAGCGAGATATGGTGGGGTAGTTATGATTTCATGTGGCGAACTGAGATCATTCGCTTCACTAGCCCTGTGTTGGGCTGCTCAGCGGCGTGGTGCTGTGCAGGTCTGACACTGCGAGTCCTCATTAAAACTGTTTAGGCCGTCTGCATCCGGGAAGACGCGCGGCGGAACCTTGTGCAGTCAAACACGTACTCTCATCAGGTCTCATTAGCGCCTCGTGAAAATTAAATACATCCCCGCGTATGGCAGGAATCCGTCGGCGCGAGCGTAAAGGAGCCCCCCGGTAGAGAGGCTGAACTGCTGGCGTGTGGACGTTTCTGCGGAGACCGTCAGGAAGCTGTTGACACGGACGCCGAGACCATCACCGCCTCCTGTTAAACAGCTTTACCTCACGCAGTAATGGAGGACACGGAGGCGATGGCGCACCTGCTCAGCAACGGGTGCTGGAGTGGAAAAGAGGCAGAAGCTGGAAGTTGCTTTTCTACTGCGGCCATCAGTGCGTTCGTTAGCGTTGCTGCATGAGTGTCATGTTGGGAAACACACTGCGGAGCGGAGGCTAATGAGCATGTCACACGGAGTTAGTCATTAACCCAAGCGGTGGAAGAAAACCCACACGCTGGCCTGACATCAGGAAGTGTTGCTGCCACGTTCCAAGTCCAGCGATCGGGCGGTGACCTGCTGAAAAAACGGACCGTGAAAACAACATTTCGACAAATACTTAAGCCTCCTTTTTCTCTGCAGGCAGCTCTGCTTTGGAGGAGGTGGCAATATCTGAAATAGTGGTGGCTGTAACTGTCCGCCAGTAATTAGCTTAATTAGATACCACGCAAACTTTACTTTCAAAGCGAAGGACGTGTCAGGCAACGTTTTAATTGCTGAATTATGGGAGTTTTTTTCTTCTTACAAGTGAAACCAGAATGCTGGAGATTTGAACTCATTGTAACTTTGTCTGGGCCAGTCGAGGTTGTTGCAAATGCCTGGCGTGCATTCTGTTCAGCATTTTTGCCGGAGCTACCAGCTTGTCATTTCAGAACACCTTGTGATTCATGCAGTATCAGGATGAGGTTGGCTTCACTCCGGCTGTATGCAGCGTGATCTACTTTGAGCTGCCGAACGGTGCGACAGTGTGAGGGCAGAATTCACACTGTACATTGTTCTCAGGCAGCACAGTCGTTGTGGCCGAATCGGGTGAATTTGTGATTTTCAAAAATGCTAAAACTGCTTGTTTCACATGCTTCTGTTTGTTTAATAAACGAGAAAGTAAAATTCCACTAAGTTGCATTGTTAGAGCAGAGAACGATCTACCACCTTTCTCTCCCACACTTATCGTTTCCTGACGTTTTTTTGTGCAGTGTTTATCTGTGGAGGTTTCCTGTCCGACTGCGTTCTCAGCTGAGCAGGCAGCACGATGTCTTCGGGTAGAGAGGTTGGCGGTCTCAATGCCCCTTCCTCACCTGCTCCATGTACCTGGAAGTCCTTCAGCCACAGAGTGAACCTTGGGTTACTCCCGGTGGTGTGCGAGCAGCTCAGATGGTGCAGCGGTGATCTGTTTGTGTGTGTGTGTGTGTGTGTGTGTGTGTGTGTGTGTGTGTGTGTGTGTGTGTGTGTGTGTGTGTGTGT
>JAUESF010078035.1:0-12974 GCA_032274765.1 Malacoctenus tetranemus | reverse complement strand
TTAAAAAAACAAAACAAATGCTTTCTCTCTCTCACACACACACACACACACACACACACACACACACACACACACACCTCTGCAGTAATAAATTATATGTACAGTCCAGATCTGTCTGTAACAGTCAGGAGGCCGGACGTCACCCTGCAGCACTGCGTCATCTAAAACAGAAAAAGAGGAAACATTACATTCAAACTGTGAACAACCACAGAAGAAGAACGTTACCAAAATCCGGTGTGTGTCTTTGAGTGTTGTGTGCTTGTGAGAAGGGCACAGCGTTCTATCGATTTTTAGGATATATTCCGTTTTACTTTCTTTGCAATATCGTTGATACCGTACAGATTACTGCTTGTAAAAGTCATCGTAACTAAGCCACGAGCTGCCGGCTGTAGCAAATACTGAATGAGGAGAAAGAAGGAAGTTGTTTGTGGAAAGAAAAGCAATGTATGATTTACAGATGTTCCAAATATGCAGAAAATATGTAGTCTAATGTTCTTTAGAAATAAAGAAAACATGTTCCACCAAAAGGTTTAAACACAACTAATGTTTCACCCCATTTACAACAGAAATATTAATACATCAAGATATACATTGTATAACTGTACTCAGCAAAAATGTATTGAGATTTTAACACTGATCCATGTTTCAAGCCCTAATTGTGAAATCTGTGTGTGACCCACTGACCATTTGTCGGACTTGTTCTGTGTGGACTCGCTCTTGCCGTCGCAGGCGACAATCTTCACCTTGTCCACCTTCACCAGGTCGGTCACCTCCCTGAACTCCACGTCGTTCAGCACGAACGTCCATACGTTGTCGCAGAAGCGATATGTGTTCAGAGAACCCTGCAGGTGACAAACAAAGGGGGATTACAGTACTCAGGTCCAGAGGTCAGAGGTCACACAGGCCGGCTCCTATAAACTCACCCTGAAGTTGACCCTGTTGCGGACGCGGTTGGCAAGCGCTGTGTTGATAGCTTTGTCGAACTGGAGGAGGACCTGCAGGGCGAGCTGAGGGGTAATCTGCTGAGTCTGGACACAAACATTGACACGCTTTACTTTCTGGATATCAGCAGAGATAACACGGGTCTCAATAACTGGAGGGCTGTGTGAGGTCATTTTCGTTATCAAGCATGCCTTTAAATTCCTTTAACGCACGTGGGAATAAATAATTCTACCCTCAAATCGATCGTGGTTATGGCAACAACATTGGATGGGCCGCAGAGGTTCTCTGGTGTCTAACTTTAGTCTTCACATTTAAAAGTTTGAACTTTTTCTGAGTAGCAAAGGAACTTTAGCTCCCAGTGATCCAGAGAAGCGCCTGCAGCTGATCATCATGTACCCGACACAGTTATAGTTTCAAGTGTACCTTCGTCACAACGGTGCGTTTATCTGACAGAGAACACGGCGAGTGTGGGATTAAAACAGCTGCAAGCAGCTAGCGAGGGGTCAAAGGTCAACGTCGTAGCAGCTCAGTGGGAGTTACTCACCCTCGAGTTAATTATTCCTACTATTTCTTTCTGGTCACTGCTTATCTATGTTACTCATCCTGAGATGAATCACTGCACAGACAAGCCACAGCTAACTGCTAGCTGCTACTCAGCGGTGTTAGCATTGGAGCTAATTCTGGCTAATGGGGACCGGGACGTTGGTGCAAGTTCCCCCGCCGTTGAGTGTCACCTGTATGAGCTCGTCCAGACTCTCCTGCAGGCTGTTTCCCAGCGTGGTGTTCCTGTACAGCTGGTAGGCCATGACGGGACCGGCTGCAGAACCGAACAACGAAGTAACGATGCTAACCAAGCTAACTGCCGCCGCTTCTCTCCACAGCGAACCGGAGGACAGGGATGAATAGGACCCGCCCCTCTCTCGCTCCGATTGGCTGACAGCCGCAGCTGTCGCTCAATGGTTGGCTGGATTTCAGTTTTAACTGAATTTAACTGCGCAAACTCTCAAAGATGTCACGTGAACGGAAGCCTCGCTGTGAGTAAAGTTTTGTTTTATTTTCTTATATTTTATTGAGGAATAAAAAAAAACACCATTATTCAAAAATGCGAGCCGCATTTTCCCGTAAAACTAATTTTAAACGTATTAAGAAACTTTACATTTTCGAGACTGTTTTTTTCAATACGTGTTTTTCAAAAATGCCTCAAATGACTTTTGAGCTTCAAGAATTTCTTTTGTATGTTTTTTTTTAAAGTTGTTTCTGTTATTTTCAAATTCCATCTGTAAATTTTCCACCGTTTAGTTTTACAATCAGACGTTTCACTGTTTTTCCACATCAGCATTACCATCATCAAACACCAGGTCGCAGCAAAGCATCACAAACATGCTTGAACACAGGGACACTGCTGCTTATGCCTACAGCTGGCAAACTCCAGTTCCTCTTTATGTGTTTGTCTCAATGATTACCTGCATATTCGCGCATTTACCTTTTACACAGAGCAGCTAAACACTCTTTATCAAAGTCTCATTATAGGATACAACACGACATAAGCAGCAGGTGGGACATGTGAGGTTAAAGGTCCACAGGACAGTGGAGGGAAGTGGTACATCAATGCAGCATCAGAATGATGGTCCCATTTTAAAAAACAAAGACTGTTGCAAACACAGACAGGACTCAGAGACACACTCAGAGACACTCCTGAACACAGACTGTCATGAAAACAGACAGGAAACCACCATAAGGTCCCAGAGACACTGCTGAACACAGACTGTGAGCATGGCTGAGAACCATTTTCAAATTTTAAAACTGTTGTAATTGCATCTCAAAATAAATTATTCCTCCAGTCAAAAAAAAGTCGCTGTGTTTTTTCAGCATGCACCTCCTGCTGCAGGCGGTGGTAGTCCTGCTGCTGTCAGACAGTTCCTGTTTAATCGATGTCATAGCGAGCGGCTGTTGCTTAATGAACAGATCTGGTTAGCCAGCCGCTCCTCGACCTTCAACCTCTGACCCCGCCCAGCCGTCACACTGAGTGTTACAAATGAAGTCTGAAGCTGCTTCAAACAGGCAGCGACAGATTTAATGTGGAGGCTGTCGACAGGCTGCATGAACACACACACACACACACACACACACACACACACACACACACACACACACACACACACACACACACACACACAGACTAATGGGGAGTCTCAGGGAGGGTCAAAATCAGCACATTTTACATGACAATTAACTATCACACAAACAACTGGGAATGTGTGTGTGTGTGTGTGTGTGTGTGTGTGTGTGTGTGTGTGTGTGTGTGTGTGTGTGTGTGTGTGCGTGGGCGCGTGTGTGCGAGATTCATGGACCTGTTAAATCGTGACAGTTTAACAGAGAGGGGCTCTTTTATCAGCACTGTAATACTCAATAAATGATCAGTGTTTGTCCTCGTTAATACAAATTGAATTATGACACACACATACAAAATAAAGGAGTGACTTTTCTGAAAAAAATACGGCAAAACGACAGATTAAAAAATACAGCCACATACATCTCCATTTACAAAGTGGTTTCTTCATGATTTAATACAATACATATTTATATCAAACACACCTGAAAGTGCAGGCGCACTTCATTGGGAATGCTTTAAAATCATCCGGGACAAATTACAAAGCGAGACATCACAGAGCTCAGCGGCGTGAACGAAAACTTGACATTCCGTTCCGCGACAAATGACTTGAGAGGAGCCCAGTTGGTGGATGTGCCAGCAGTCATTTGCTTGGCAACCGCCAGTTCCACGAGGCCTCCCTAGAAACGCCTTATCAGTGCAGCCTGGCAACCCAAGCTAAAGGTTTTTAGCCAAATATAACAACAAGCTACAATAAATCCTGGGTGACCACGGTAAGTGACAGCTCTTCAACTTGTTGCTGTTGTTGATATTTATGCTTTTTGGAAGAGTTTAAATACTGCACTCTTTCCTCTGTATACTGTGAGTACAAATATGTGGATATGCTAAAATCCGGTCATTTTACTTTTTTGCTAACAGTTAGCTGTTGTTGCTGCAGACAAGTTTGCATTGCCACCAGCTAGCAAGTTATTTCATGTAGTGCAATGCTGGATCTTGTGGTGTTGTATTGCCCCACATTGACTTGTCCTCTCAGGCTCTACTGACTTCATTGGTGGTCCCAGTACTTGTCAATTAGCAGAGTGAGTCATTTGCTTGCTCACTTTACTGAGAAGACTCGGAGTTCCGCCTTGGTCTGACTCAGGACTCGTTATCGGTTGGTTAGTTGTTGCCTGTTCATCTGCAGTGAGGAGGTGAAACAGCTGATTAATGCCAGCAGCTCCTGCAGTGCCTCTGTCATCGCTCACCGTTATGCTAATGAGCTAATTAGATATGCAGATTCGGTCCTTGGAGGCCTTGCACGGTTAATTGTTCTCATTGACTCGACTAATTGTTTGTTTGCAGGTTTAATTTGCAGATTTAGAAAGTGTTGATGTCACATGATGAGCAAGCTCAGATCACATGACTTAATCACTGGGGGGGGGCAATGGGCTGAGGTTCACTGCAACTCCAGTAATGCAGTTTACTAAGGGAAGTCAGATCAGAGTGGAGAGCCACTTTGTAACAACCTGCAGCTTCAAATAGGTGGTGTGTGCCTGCCTGCTGATGTTTTGCAGAGTTTGAGATTTTTGAAACACAAAAGAAAAAGAACTCAAAAGAATCTCAGTTTCACTGACTGAAAGAAAAACAGAGTTTAAATAAAATATCCTTTTTGTCAGATGATGGAAGCCAATGTTAAACAATATATCACAATTTCATCCTTTCCCAGTATCATCACGCAGGATAAACTTTGTAGTCCTGTAGAACCCTAAATTAGGCATAACTGGCCCTCCTGGGCCTGCTTGAGAAGGCTGACCGACGGATGTCAGTTCAGACGTCCCAGCACGTCGTCATGTTCTGTCTGACTGGTTATTGTTAAATGGGAGCGTTGGCGTGGTGCTGAGGCGTGTTCGTCTGTTTGCACACAGAAACCTCCAATATTTCTTCAGAGGAAGTCAAACACGCCGCGTCACGCCAGGGATTACCTCTTTAATCGCACTCCGCTCTGATCTCACACTGCAAACATGGCCGCCTTAATTAGCAGCCTTAGCGCTAATTAGCTCCCAGAAATCAGAAGTCAAACATACTGAAAATGTGTGTGTGCGTGTGTGTGTGTGTATGTGTGTGTGTGTTTGTGTGTGTGTGTGTGTGTGTGTGTGTCTGCAAGATTTCAAACTCACACGGATGTTGTCAGACTATTCCATTCAAATACTTGATGCACTCGATCCACACGGTGGCGCTCCCATCAGGTACAGTTTCTTACTTACTGTCCCTCAGTCAATTGGACCAATAAACCATCAGTCCACTTCTGCGCTTTTACACTTTTACTCACTAAACTCAGCTTGACTTGACCTGGTTTGAGAGCGCTGATCTGCCAGTAAGTGATGTCAGTTTAACAGTTGTGACAGTGGTTCATTAAAAAAAAAACGAATCCGCTATTTTTAAAAGTCTGCCGATGCATTCAGGAAATCAGCTGTGTGTGCTCCTGTCAGGAGACTTGGTGTTTGTGAAGGGACGAGTGTTAAAGCACCAAGAGACATGGAGAAAGGTCCCGCCTTCACAAAGCAACACCATACAAATGGAGAGTGTTTGATGTTTGATTTACAGATCCAAGTAGGAGCAGACGGTCCTCACAGGGTCAGCAACACACACTCTGTGTGTGTGTGTACGTGCGTGCGTGCGTGCATGCGTGCGTGCGTGTGTGTCCAGTAGAATTAATTACAGTGATCCGTCCTTTAATAGAAGCGAAGTTCTAATTAAATTTGTGGCTGAACGACCTTCAGGGTGAAAACATTAAACCATGATGGATGGAAGCAGAGCCGGTCCTCACCTCTGTGGGGTCTTGGGCACTTCTCTGCTGAGGGGCCCCCCGCCAACACTGGGCCACCCACACTTCCTCCTGCTTGTTTCTGTTTGGATATTCTGTGTTGTTTGTCTTCTTTAAGGTCTCTTCTTTGTGTGTGTTTGTTCAATAATTTAATGTAATATTTTAGTTTCAAGATTGTTTTTTGTGTGGGTTTTGTCTCATTGTGTTTTTGTGCATTGAGGTTGTTTGTATGTATGTGCATTCAGTATTGCATGTCTGTCTTTGCTTCTGTTTTCATCTTTGTGTTGTTTTGTCTTCACTCAGTGTAAAGTCTTTGTGTGTCCAACAACAAACAATCTGACAAATAAGCTCTATGAGATTTATTTTGCCGTTCGTCTCCGTGACAACATCCAACCACAGCTCAGGTTGTCTTCAGGCTCCTGTCAGGACTAGAAAGTGGGCCCAGGTGGTCCAAGTGAATGGGACAAATAATATCTTCAGTTTCTTACTGAGACAGACTCTTCAGATTGGACGTCCTCCTCAGTCACATGTCGATGCATCCAAACAATCAAGTGCTGTGCTCGTATTTAAATGCCGCTCAGGTAAATGTGATGAGCGCTCATGTGGCGGCGGCAGCGGCCTCGGTCACGCCTGTCGTTGTGAGCGAGCTCTTTCGTTGAGTCGTCGTGCCTCATCCGTCTTTATCTGCCGAAACACCTGGAGGACCTGAACGCATCACAGCCACCGTAGATGTCTGATTGGTGGAGACAAAGGCGCTCAGAGATCTGCACTAAGGAAGGAAACAAAAGGAGTGTGTGTGTGTGTGTGTGTGTGTGTGTGTGTGTGTGTGTGTGTGTGTGTGTGTGTGTGTGTGTGAGAGAGAGAGAGATAGATGATGTGTTAATGGAGTTGCAGTGTGTGTGACTCTTCAGTCGATTGTGTATCGACGTCTCAGTTAAGCCGACAAACGAGCAGATTATTGTGTCTCCTCAAGTTACTGAACACATCCATCAGTGACACGCACACATACACACAAACACACACATACACACACACTAAAAGCTGCACAAATCTACATCAACACGTTTTCACAAATTCCAGATATTCAATAACTCTCTGTCTCTGTCTCTCTCTCACACACACACAAACACACACACTATGCTGTGATGAGTTAAGTTGTTACCTGGAGTTGAGTGGAGCTCATCTTGTCTTGTGTTACTTGCCCTTGTGGTCATCAAAGGTACTACATTTTTACAAATCAGTAGTTTCTCTGAAAATCAGTTTTAATCTTTGGCACAGGTCTGTGCTTCCCTCAGTTCTGTCTGACAGGCCAACAGCTCTGAACCTATCTGCTTTGTATTGCCTTACAACCCTCAGTGCAGTCTGAAAGGTGTGTCCCTGCAGTGTGAGGGGGCCGTCTGAGCAAGTCTCAGTGGGCCGTGGTGGGAGGATAATACAGGGCTTCCTCGCTGCTCATATTTAATAACCACGGGGTCCATTTGGCTCCTGTGCAGCTTTGCGGTCCCACGGTCCCTGAACACATCAGAGTGGTAACATCGGCTCGTCTCTTGAACGCTTTGGCCCCCCCCCTTAAATCCCACTTTGTTTGCGCCGCTCTGACAGTTAAAGAAGTGACGAATGGCCATTATTATGGAAAGAAGGTTACTTTTATACACGGCTCGCGGCGCTGAGGGGGGGCGCCGCCGGCCGCTCCATCACTGTCAGAGAAACTAATGATAAGATATCATAAGACACAGGACGGCCATGTTAAGATGGAGTGGGCCGACGGCGAGCTTCCATCAGCCGCCGGCCGTCCGCGCTTGGCATCCATCTTGATTCTGCAGCCACTTGCACTTCTTCTGCCGAGCGGCCACAAAAAATACATCAAATGCTGTAGATTTATAACGCCGCCTCCGCTTCCCGCCAATAACGATGATAAAAGTGTCTTTATTTCCACACAACTTCAGCGATCTGTAAACGAGCAGCAGCGACGGAGTGACAGGAACGCTGCCGTCAGGACAATAAAGTTAATTCGAACTGTTTACCAACAAATGCAAACAAAAAAACCCTGAAGTTTAAATCAAAATGAAATGAATGTGTTTGTGACATTAGACTTAATCTCAGAGCGTGTCTCTGTTTGATGCTGGTCACTGGTGTTTATCATGAAGAGCTACGACTGTCTGATTCGTCCTGCTTCTGTTGACTGTGGGCCGTCTGCAGCTTTCCTTAGTCTTATATTTGCAGCAGGACTCGTCAGGCCACCGCGCGCGAGCGGCCTCATAAACACAGATTCAATCAGCAGAAGATTAGCCGGCGGTTTTGTTTTGAAATGAACTCAGATGTTGAAGCGGCTGTCGGTAATTAAATCAAAATCCTGCTCAAACAAACCAGGCGGCGTTCGCTCAGATTTGGGAGGCGCCCGGTGAAAAACGGCGCGGTTTTCCAGGGCTTAATCAGTGCACGCTTTCAATTAGCGCAGCAGAAAGTTCCCGGTCTGATCCTGTAATCCACCCGTCAGAGGAAACGCTCATTAAAAACTTTCCAAAATAAAATCAAAGTTTCTCCAGCTTCAGGAACAAAAGGCAGAGAGGAGATCTTTGAAAAGTCTCAGCGCGAACATTTGCTAAAGAGTTCCTCCAGAACCAAAACAATACTATTATATCTGTATTTACAGAGCCCTCTGGTGGAAATACAGGGGATGACCGTGTCAGTGTAACGAACTCCATTCATGCTAACCAAGAAAAAGTATCAATTTGAAAAACACATGGAGGAGTTACTCCAGATGTTAATATTGGACTTGGTTTGTCTTCAGTGCCCCCTGCAGCCCCCCAGTGTCCAAAATGCTCCAGCAAACTTTGTGACCTGATGACTTTTCTAGTGAATGATGCAGAGCTGCTGTCTCTCATTGTCCTGCAAACTGAGTCGACTCCCACAAAATTCCAGATGATGGAGCATCTTCCTCACTTCATCCTTCCATCTTCTCAAACTAACAGTCAGATTACAGAGATTCTGCTTTCCTCTGACATCTAGATGGTAGAGCATCTTCCTCTCCTAACTGATAAACTTCTTTTTGACCTAATGAGTGAGTCAGTCATCAGACTGACTATCACAGTGCTGAACACATGACGGAGCACATTACAAGGAACCTTATCATGTAGAAGCTACTTTTAACCTTGTATTAGTTTTTACTTCTGAACCATCCTTTCTCAGTCGTACCTGTGAACCAGTTCTGGTGTTCGGGTCGCTGTCTGTCTCTTTGCCTTGCTTGAGCAGGTCTGTGTCAGTCTGTGCTGGGGGCAGACCTGCAGCTGTCCGTGGCGTTGAGCCGGACGGCGGCGCCTCTCAGACCCGGTCTGTTCGCGCTCAGCACAAACGGCCCGGCGCTGTGTAAAGACCATCATTTCCTTTTGTCCGCCGCCGCCCTCCGTCTTTATTATTGCATAACCGCCGCGTAAATATAACAC
Source organism: Malacoctenus tetranemus (assembly GCA_032274765.1). NCBI lineage: Eukaryota > Metazoa > Chordata > Actinopteri > Blenniiformes > Labrisomidae > Malacoctenus > Malacoctenus tetranemus. The sequence goes on along the minus strand of JAUESF010078035.1, from coordinate 3,676 downwards.
ATCCATCCCGGCTAATGACCTCCACGTCGGCCGCGGCTCCCCGGGCGCGCCGCTCCGCTGATCGATGCGCCGCGGCCCGCTGAGTCCGCACAGACACGCCAGGGGAGGCCGCGGCGGAGGGGTCGCTGGGAAGAGGGGTGGAGGGGGCGGGGGAGGGAGAGGGGGGCCCGGTGTGGGGGAGACATAAAGACTGTAATGTGCTATTACCGTGTGAGCCGGCGGCCGGTAATAGAGCGGGGCTCCGGGGGCCTCCCGGCGCCGTGAAGGGCCCTCCACGCGCCGCCGCGGCTCCTCGGACAAAGATTGACTCCGTGTGGAGAGCGAAGCAATCAGCGGCAGAGTGTTAGCCAGCGCTCACTGCAAATCTTGACCTTAAAAAGAAGCCGCTTCCATTTTTCTTCAGACGCGCCCGTAACTCAGAGCGGCGCCGCCGGCGCCGGCGGGATTTGCCGCCCTGATCTGTGGGTTTAATCCACCGAGTCCCCAATCTGTCTGCCACACACACAAACACACAAAGTACCCGCAACACACAAAAACACCCAAAACATCTCTGCAGCGCAGATAGACCGGCTCCCGGTTCGACATCTGAAGCTCTGAGATCAACAGAGTGACATGTGAAAGACACGCAGGACACACAGCTACACACAGACACACAATATGACTAAAAATCAGACACAAAAACTCAACTACCGACAAAATCACACACAAAATGACTTGCAATTAGATACAAAAACCTAACCACTGAAAAACAAGTGGACACACTCACAAATACACAAACTGAGAACCAAGCAGTTAAACATGCGACCAGACCCACAAACACACAAATTGACAAAAAGGCAGACTTGTAAAGTGACACCCAAACAACAAAACCAGTAATTCTTTGTCAAATAGTTTTAATTTAGCCTGTTTAAGGTTAGCCTGGCTTTGATAAACCTGCTTCAGTAAGCCTGTTGTCAGTTAGCCTGTCTTCAGTTAGCCTGTCTTCAGTTAGCCTGTCTTCAGTTAGTCTGTCTTCAGTTAGCCAGTTGTCAGCTCGCCGTCCCTCCGGCTGTTTTTATACCAGGTTTTCGTCTGATTCTGTGTGAATTTGATGTGGTCTTTGGACTGTGTGTGTGTGTGTGTGTGTGTGTGTGTGTGTGTGTGTGTGTGTGTGTGTGTGTGTGTGTGTGTGTGTGTGTGGCTTTGTTCAGTTGTGTGTGCCATTAGTTCTTATTGTTTTTTCAGCTCTTATTTTTGTTGCTTGTTTGAAATGTATCAGACAAATATTTGATCCTGTATTTCAGCCGATACAACAGATTGTTCCTTCGTCAGTTTTTAGCTCTGTTTAGTGGGCCTGATATTACCCGGGTCCTCTCTTAATGTGTGTGGGTGTGTGTGTCGGTGTGGGTGTGTGTGTGTGTCTGTGTGACGCCTCTCCTTAAGAAGCTCAGCCATCAGCAACCTCTATCCGAGGAGATGAGCTAATTAAATTGGTACTTTTTACAAGTCTTACTCAATAAATCTGAATAAATTAACAAGGCATTACTAAGGCTGCTACATTAAATTTGCATAGTGCGTTTAATGAATCTGCAGCCGGGAGTGGAAAGGTCTGCCACTGTGAACTCTCAGAATTAGCATAACTACTTCCAGCATGTTTCTGAAATAATGCTCTCATTTGCACATCACTGAGTTGGCTAATTCTGTCTTCGGCGAGGGCGGCCTCGTAATTAAAGAATCCCACTTAAATTTTTAATGAAGTTTATGTTACATCAATCCTGACAGTAATGAGAGCGACGTGGAAACAAAAAGGCTGCTAATAATTAAATTCACAAACCAGTTGGAGGGATAATAACTCCTGAGGAGGAATTACATGACTAATTATTAATTAAATATTCATGGTGGCGTGCGGCAGCAGCGGTGGCAGCGACTCACAGCGAGACGGCGCCAATCAGACGCCACGTCGCGCTCCGACGATGGGGGCAGCAGAGGGCTGAAATCAGCAGATCGTCCAGGATGCAGCCCAGACTTCAGCCAGACTTCAGCCAGACATTTGCACCTCGTCCAGATCTCAATCAGATCCCAGTTGCACCTTAGTCGGACCTCCTCACGACCTCATTTGCTCATCAGTCAAACCTCAATCAGATGCCAGCTGGACCTCGTCCAGACCTCAGTCGGCCCTGGTTCAGACCTTATTTGAACCTTATCCAGACCTGAATCAGTCCTCATCCTTCAGCCCTCATTTGAATCTTGCTCAGTCCTCAGTCTGACCTCGCTCACACCTCAGATCTGACATCAGATCTGAGGTGTGAACTACTTCCACTATCAGTTTGTACTATCTTTCAATTTGTGAGTTTTGGACAGTTTCAGTCTCTGATAATTTGGGATTTAGTTGATGCTTACACTGAGCTCAGTGGCTCAAGAAAAGTACCGTGTGCAGTGAGGTTTCAGGAACAGTCAGTGAGTTACCAATTCGAAATTGTAATTAGTTACTTAGCTGTTCAGGTAAACACATGGAAGTAAAAGTTTTGTGTTATTCACAGCGTTGCCCGTTGGCTCTTCGATTATATTGCCCTGTCAGCAGTGAGGAAGGTGACAGGCTAGCTGCTAAATGCTAATGATGTTTGTACTTTGTGGGCTTTGTTTGTTCCGATGCGGCCGTGAAATGATGTGAAGCGTTTCACTCCGATTTCACGTCCTGAAAAGTTGAAGGACGCGTCCACGTTCCAGATGTAAACCAACTTCGGCGGTGTTGGACGCGCGCGGGCCCGGCGGCCTCGTCGCAGACGACACTTCTGAGCGGGTTTAACAAGTTAATGTCAGCGGTAACGAGCGGTTAGCTCACGCTAATTCAGCAGCGCTCGGGCTCGGCGCTGGCGGAGGCCGATCCCGCCTCCCCTCATTACAGACGGAGGAAACGTCCTCATCGCTCCGCCGTCTAATTGAGCTGCAGAATTGCAATATCAGGAGGACTTGGGGATAAATAAGGAGCGCTCCCATTGGTCCCACTCAGGAGCTCCTGATGCTCCATAAATCCCAGTCAGGAAAAATTTAATTGAGTTACAGCACGCTGAATTACCTCGCATCTAAATGGCACCCAGGTCCAAGCAAATGGAATAATTAGGCCCGAGACGGAGCGTTATGGAGTGTTATCCCGAGTGAGGAGGCGCACGCCCGCCATCATGCATGTCGACGCCGTCGCATTTATGAAGGAGCTAATCGGATAACGAGGCCGAGCAGGGAGCACTTCGCCCACTCGCTGCCGAGGCGCCAAAAATAACCGCTGCCTAGGCAGAAAGCGCCAATCAGGCCTCACGCTGAGGTCCGTGATGCCTTCACTGACCCCCGCAGCATCACAAACAAACCCAGACCTGCTGAATGTCACCCTGAACGTCACGCGACTCCCGGCAGTGTGCCCTCTCCCTCTGTTGGTGGAAACGGTGAAACTTCACGCATTTGGTAGAATCACAGCAGGAAAACAACAAAGTCAAAACAAGATCTGACTTTTGTTTATCTCACATTTGAATTCACGGAGATAAACAACATAATTTGAGATAAACCGTGTGAGACAATCAAGGAAGCACAGGTTGGAAATAATAAAAACTTTATTAGGTCAGGAAAAGAACGCACGCACACACACACACACACACACACACACACACACACACACACACACACACACACACACACACACACACAC
>JAUESF010077885.1:0-10770 GCA_032274765.1 Malacoctenus tetranemus | reverse complement strand
CGCCGTCCTTCTGAAGTCACTCACAATTAATGAGCCGTCGGCTCGGCGACGAGTTGCCGGGACGACGCGCACGCTTTAATTGTCCTTGTCCATCTCGCCATCTCGCCCCCCCTCCGGTTATTCGTCTCTTTCGCCTCCTTTTTATTCCTGCTGACTCGTGAGCGGAGGCCAGATGGTCCGGAGCCCCCCGCAACAGAAGCCGTAAAGAGACGGAGCGACGCTCCGCCACCGACAGCAGCCTTTTAAACACTCCGTCAGCGCCGCCACTGACGACAGGGGGACGTCTCGCTCCGCCTCTCACGTTGACACATCGACACCGACGCACAATTAAAGCCAGCGAGCGCGTCGGACGCACACAGGTGACAGGAAGCGACCTGTAACGTGTGAAGAGCCGGCGTCACTTCATCGCGTCTCCCTTAAAGTACAAGACCTTTGACATTTTCACCGTTTCTAAGCTCCTCCCACTTTTCAAAGCCTCCAGACGAGTTTGAAAATATTCTGGTGTAAAGTTTGCTTCATTTTCCTCTAAAATATGAAGATAACTCAAGCTAAAAACTAAAAGTTTCTCCCCATTTGAAACTTCCTCTGAACACCTGTGTTGGTCACATGACCGTGACATCACCAGGAAGTCATTATTTCACTGGTGTCTGGCCTTTGCTTCAGTTTGGATCAGGAAGCGCAGAAGCACACGTTGGTGAGGAGCCATGTTGGAGGTGTGTGTGTGTGTGTGTGTGTGTGTGTGTGTGTGTGTGTCCCGTTCACTGACAGTTCCCAGTCCTTCCCACCAGAGACTCTGCGTTTTCCCGAGTGAAACGAGGAGTTCAGGAACCCTTCGGTTCCCCTCCGACTCGCCACAACACAAACAATCTAATTGGACCGGCGCCCGCAGCCGATTACGGCCTGAAGTGTTTTCCCACTTAACACACTTCTGCAGGCAAACACGCCGCGAGTGAGTCACGGTGAGCCGCGGCCGAGTCACCGCCGCTCTTGTTTTGTTTGTGCCGCGAGCGCCGACGCATTTATTTTGGAGGGGGCCGACGGACCTGAGTGCTGTGTGGAGCGTTTTTTTATTTTCAGGTTTGCGGTCAAGGCTTTTATTTTGGAGGGGGAAGCGAAGAACACGAGGCGCAGGCGTGCTGTTGTCGTCGGACGTCTGACTCCAGTCGAGCAGGAAGCGACGCGCAGCCGAGCGGAGCTGCTCTGAGGCCAGCCGTGCTGGTTGCGCGCTGTATTTACACACACACAGGGGCTTGGCTGGATGCTGTGTTGGCAGATGATAGCTTTCTCCAGCTTATTATTCCTCCCCTAGACTCTTTGCAAAGAAGAGATTATGCAAATACACACTTTCTAAAGTTTCTGGCTGCCTGATTCTTCCTCTTCTCCCCTCCAGTTTCTTGCTGTATCTGGGTCTGTGTAACTAGGCCTCCCTCTCTCTCCGAGTGTGTGTGTGTGAGTGTGTGTGTGGAGGCCAAGATTGCCGTGGCAGCGCGGCAGCTATACGCCTACTACAGTGTTTAAATCTGTGATGATGAGAGTTGCATTAATGGATTTGTGTGGTCCGTGTTTGCGCGGCCGTACACACTCGCACAAAGACGGGGTGGTGGTGGTGGTGGTGGTGGTGGTGGTGCGACGGCAGAGCACAATCCTTGTTTAATCCGACCACCACCACCCTAATTCCTGATGTCGCCCTCGCCGTTCATCCACACGGCAGGAAGAGGAGCGCACGCCGCCACCGCGCACACACGCAAGTCACATCCAATTAACTGCGCGGCGTGATAAGAGGTCCCCACACATCGGCAGCGCGGTTCAGCCGAGTTCAGACGAAGCACACGTTCAGCGCGATCCTGCCGGCTTTGCGAGGTGTTCGGCGAGGCGGCAGCCGGGCGAGATCGCGCCGGAGTGCGTCCGGGTCAGACCCCGCCCAGAAAAAAATGCCTCCCTGCTCGCGTTAGGCTCCTCCCACTCCTGCGAAACGTTCGCTCGTCCTCCGTTCACGTGATGAAAAAACGTCGCATCGTTGCGTCTCAGTGCTGCTCGGTGGGCACGCTGCCCCCTGTGGCTCGCAGTGGTACTGCAGTTCGTATCCGTGATGCTCCACTTCTACTGGCTCCGCCTTTTTTTTGTGTGTTTTCGTTGCGTGGCGACAACAAAAACAGTCAGTTTCGACGCTTTCTGGTAGACGTGTGTGTTCACTGTCACTTCTGGTCATGTTTCTGGTCCTGAATGTTTCCTGAAGGGGTCGAGAGTCCTGACTGTCGTTGTGTCCAGGAGCTGTGAAGCTAACGATGCTAACCAAATCTTTTCTCTCTTCTCTCTCTTTGCGTCCGGACGCTCGACCTCGCTCTGCGCTGCAACCAGCAGGTAAGAAACCCTTTTCTATCTGCTATATATCTACCTGTCCCTCCGCCCACTTCATCTCTACATGGTCGCTGCCCACGGACACTCTCCCCTCCTGTGACTGACCGTAAATCTGCGTCGGCGCCGTGTTCGCCGGTGGTAATAACGCTAGTGGATGCTGCTGCGGTGGTGGTGGTGGTGGTGGTGGTGCAGGGCCCCCGTGATTGGCCGAGGCCTGCTGTGTGTTTTATGCTCGCCGCCGTCTAAACGGCCGGCAGCCGGCGCCTCGGAGGACGCGGCGCCGCCGCCTTGCCCTCGCTCCACTTCAGCCCCAAGCACAATCACAAACTGGCGGGCAAGTGGGAGAGACGGAGCGAGGAGGAGGGAGGGGAGGAGCGGGGGGGGGGGGGGTTGATGGAGGGGCGCGGCGAGTGGAGGCGAAGGCAAAGTGATTTCTTTCTTCTTGGGAGCGGCGGGCCGCCGGCCGCGCTCACCACCGGAAATTAATTATTTTGCATATCCGCTCCGAGACGCCGATAAACACGCCGGCGCGCCGAGGAAACGGTGTCGGCGCCGAGGTCACGGCGCCGGAACGGGGCGGCGCCGAAGGTCAAGAGTCGATCTCAAGGAGATTTTTAGCTCTCTGTGATTCTGGGCTCTGACCTCGGATGGCGAGGAGGCGGAGGGGGGGAGGGGGGCGGAGCCTGGCAGAGGTGTGAAGATGGAGACGGTGCAGCAGCGAGAAAGAGAGCGAGTGGGAAGGAAACGAGAGAGGGCAGAGACGAGGGGGGTGGGCGGAGCCTGAGGAGAATAGTTTACCATACTGAGCAGAGCGAACTCATTGACCCGTCGGCTGGAAACCTGCCGCGCTGACGTCAGGCAGGATGTTCGGCTCCTGGTGTCAGACGTGTTTGGCATAAATTAGCACGGAGCCGGAGGTGGAGACGAGCCGCGGAGCGGCGGCGACGCGTCGGGAAGTCGTGAGCGCAAGACGTTTTCTCGGTTCGGCGAACGCTAAAACACGTTTCAGGAAGTCAGACGTTGGATGTTCACGTCGGAGCCGTGAAGTCAGACGCTGGATCGGCGTTTCTTTCTTTCACCTTTCCAACGTCTTCGAGTTTCTTCTTCTTCCTCCTGTCTGCTCGTACGCCGGGGAATCGGTGGCTGTGTCTGCGTCACAGCGCCGCCCGCAGGCCTGGAAGACAAACTGCAGTGTGTTCGGTTGATTCGGTGGTTTCCTGAGAAGCATTTTCATCGTTTCACTCGAAAGAGCCTTAAAGGATACAAATGCACACACACACACACACACACACACACACACACACACACACACACACCCTCCTGCCTCCTCTCTGTGCTCCTCTGACAGGCTGAAGGCTTTGACACATGAAAGAGTCTCCGTCCACACGGCCTTTTTTTCTCTCTCTCTCTTTTTCTTTCATTCATAATTGATTCGTGTCACATAATGAGGGAGTTAGAAGGCGGAAGCGACGCGGTGACCGAGCCGCTGCCCCCCCCGCCCCCCCGCCCCCCCCGGTCCGATACGGTATGGAAATAGCTACGGGGGCAAAATTTCTGGAGGCAGCGAGACAGAAAATAGACGCGAGCGGAGAGGAAGACAGGCGCAGCAGACTTCGTGCGAAAGCCTTGAAAGGGATCCAGCCTCTTTTTTGGGAGGGGGGACAGAGGGTCTGTGTCGTGATTGCGTTGCTGGAGGACGTAATCTGCAGGGGCTGCGCAGCAGGGGGGAGGAGGAGGAGGGGGGAGGAGGAGGGGGGGCCGTTTCCTTCCTGTTCTGGCTCAAGAAAAGTTTGATCGATGCAAAACTGGGCCACGGCGCCGCCTCGTTCACAAGTCTGACTCGCTTCAGACGGGTGGAGGAGAGTCGAGAGGAGACGCTTCGGTGTCCGCGTGGACGCCGAAGCGTCGTGGACGCTGAAGCGTCGTGCCGCCTCGTGTGGGATCGGATCCTTCTCGAACAGCCTGTAAAGTCAGGACGGCGTGAAAGGTTCACTGCAGAGTAGAAACCACTCCCACCCCCTCCCCTGCGAGGCCACTTCCTGACACGCCCCTTCCAGGATCACACCGAGCATGCTCAGACCGGATCCTAAAAACAGGAAGTGGCGTTGTGTATCTTTGGTGGATGAGGAGCGATGAAGAGAGTCTCTGCTGACGCAGTCTCGTAGTTTCTTCAGTCGTTTATTTCAAGTACGGCGTCGAAAACGAGTCGTCCGGAGCCAAAGAGACGCCGGTATCACTCTGACTAAGTTTAGGTTGCTGACTCCGCCCCCTTCGTCCTCCAAGACCTTCTTTAAAACGCGCACAAACAAGTTATCTCCTTTAATCTGTGCATGTTCGTCCCATCCTGACCTTCTTCCCTTGAACGCCACAGCTCTTAGCGGCTCTTCCTCCTTCGTCTCAGCACGAAGAAGAGGAGACGCCACAGACGTAGAAAGTTTCATGAAACCAATAAAACACCAAAGAAAGAGAGCATAAAAAACCCCCACGTTATTTCTCTTGATTGAAACTGTTTTAGTCGCAATAAAAACGTGACGAGTGGAGTGAAAGCGACAAGCAATCATATTATTCCCAACGCTCTCCTGTTAGGGGGGACTGGGCCTCGGCAATAAGTCGTAAATCATCCAAACTCGCGCTTCTGTGCAATTAGACGGCGCCAGCGAGCGCGGAGCAGCTGGTGTTTCTGGGGAACTTTGGGCAGGTTTCGGTGTTTGGACGCGCGTCTGTGCGAGCCGGCGCGGTCGGAGGTGTGTTTGTGTGTCTGCGGCTCCTGACGGAGAGCTCCCGGCTGCGGGGCGGAGGCTCATAACACGACAACCCGTCCTGTTGTCTGACATCAGCCGCCGGAGCTTAGAGGTGAGAGCCCCGACAGCGGAGTCGGAGACCCGGCCGGGGAAAAGACAACAAACGAAAACGGCGTCTCGGAAGCTGCCGAAAGGGGCAAGAAATCCCCCGTCGGATAATAAGCGAGACGGAGGACGCGCATGGAAATGCGGCACAGACGGGGATCGGTCTCCACGACGACGCCTCGGTCGCCGACGGACGCGTTGTTTGTTTGTTGGTTGATCCTTATGAAAGGCAAACGAGGCAGACGCTTCGGGCCGACTGTTCGGTTCCACGCGGACTGATGCTGCTCGGATCCACGCTCCCGTTGCTCGCCGCCGGAAACGACGCGGAGATCCGACGCGCGCGCGCCGATCGGCGCCGATTCGCACCTGCAGCGAGCTGCCGCAGCATCACGCAGATCTGGTTGTTTCCATCTCAACTCAACTTTATTTATAGAGCCCTTTAAAACAGCCACAGTTGGAACAAAGTGTTGTAGACAACAAGCAAATAGGTAGAACTATTCCAAAACAATGAAACTATTTAAAAGAATAAAACCACGAGAAATAAATTAGTAAAAATAATTTAAAAGAATAAAACCACGAGAAATAAATAAGTAAAAATAATCTAAAATAATAAAACCACGAGAAATAAATTAGTAAAAATAATTTAAAAGAATAAAACCACTTGAAAATAATTTGTAAAAATAATTTAAAAGAATAAAACCACTGAAAAAAATTTTTGTAAAAAAGATTTAAAGAATTAAACCATGAGAAATAAATTTGTAAAAAATAATTTAAAAGAATAAAACCACAGGAAAAAAATTTAGTAAAAAAGATTTAAAGAATTAAACCATGAGAAATAAATTTGTAAAAATAATTTAAAAGAATAAAACCACTGGAAAAAAATTTAGTAAAAAAGATTTAAAGAATTAAACCATGAGAAATTAATTTTTAAAAATAATTTAAAATAATAAAACCGCGAAAAATAAATTAGTAAAAATAATTTAAAATAAATGAAACCAAATAAAATCAAAACAAACCACTGAAATAGAGTCTCATGCTATGTTGAATGCCAAAGATTAAAAGTGTTTTCAGAAGTCTGCATTTGTGGGATGGATCATAAGTGGGCGGAGCCTCTGAGAAACATCCAAACTTAAAAGCATCTCCATTAATTCGTTGTCGTCCCTGTGTTTCTCACCTGCTCGTGGTGGTTTTACATGAACAGACTGACGCTGCTCAGCGTCCACATGCTCCAAAATCCACTCCACGCTAATGGAGCCGTTTTCCGGCGATGGTCGATGATGAGCCGGCGTTGGGCTTCGATGCCTCGCGGGCTAAACACCGTTTAGGTTTTCGCCCGCAGGTGTTTCGTCTCTCGCATGTTAACGACATGACAGCAACGAGCGGCGCCACGCTGCCGAATGAGACGCAGGCTAATGGGCTCGTCGGCGCGCGTTCAGTTAACCGCAGACGCGCTGATTAATCCGTTTAGTGCCGACGATACAAAGCCACGGACGAGGTGCAACTAATAACTCGATTAATCAGCCTTGAGTCAGGTCGACGCCGCTTTTGTTTGTCAGAGAGGTGACGAGGAAACAGGTTGGATAGCAGCGCATCATCCCGTCTAATCTGGCTTTAATCCAGAGTCCGTCACATGTACACACACACACACGCACACGCACACGCACACACACACACGCACACGCACACGCCCAGCGACGGTCTGTCCTCTCCCCATGTGGGCGACTGGGTCCTGTGCTTTACCAGCCAGCATCCCTTATCCCTGCAGGCGCCGCAATCTTCCTCTGCTTTATTTATGAGCCCTCTCAGCAGAGGGGTGAGGGAGGGAGGGGGGAGGGAGGGGGGGAGGCAGATAGAGCGAGAGGGGGATTGTGGGAGTGAGTGAGCCATTACTATTTCTCTCTGCACGTATCCCTCTGTTTTCCTTCTGCTCTTATTTTTGTTTTCGTGCATCGTGAAGAGGTTAATGAGCGCCGCTTGCTTACAGTACACAACACACGCACGCACGCACACACACACGCACGCACACACACACACACGCACACAGACACGCACGCACACACAAGCACGCACACAGACACACACATGCACACATGCACACACACAGACGCACACACACACATGCACACATGCATGCACACACACATGCACATGGACGCACACACACACACACACACAGACACACGCACAGACACACACGTGCACAACACACACACAACCACACACACGGACACACACATGCACACGCACGCACACACACATGCACACACGCGCACACACTCAAACACACACGCACACAGACACACACATGCACACACGCACAGACACAGACGCACACAGACACGCACGCACACATGCACACACGCACACACACTCAAACACACACGCACACAGACACACACATGCACACACGCACAGACACAGACGCACACAGACACACACATGCACACACGCACAGACACAGACGCACACAGACACACACGCACACATGCACACGAACGCACACTCACACGCACAGACACACACACGTGCACAACACACACACACAACCACGCATGCACGCATGCACAACACACACACACACACACACACACACACATATGCGTGCACACTCTCTTCAGATGAATCTGTGGTGGTGTCCTGATGGGATTGGGACCCGTGCGTTTCGGCGCCCATGTGTTTGTTTTGCGCCCGTGCGTTTCGGCGCCGTGCGTTTCGGCGCCCGTGGCCGCGTTGCCAACACGTGCGTCGCTCTCTCCCGCATCTGCAGAAACATCACAGGCACTTAGCGAGCGCGGCGTCGCCTACACGTGTTACGTAACGCGCGGCACCAGCGGCGCTCTCATCGGTCCTACACGGATGCTGTGACCTCCTTTTTTTTACCCCCCCCCCCCCCATTGTTAGCATGACGCCGGATGCGTGGCGCCGGCGCCGGAGTCTTAAATCTTGTCTCAATTTGCTCGTCTTTATTGTGCGGCGCAGGCAGACGATAATTTACATTACGACTTCCCCCCGGAGACGTGGGAACAGCGAGCTGCAGCCGTGAAATAGTCTTGACAGAACCTGCGAGGCAACTTTATATTTGTCTTGCGCGGCGCGGCTAACACCTTCCTCGCCTTCAGAGGGCTTTAATCACGGCGAGCGCGGGCGCGAGCGCGGGCGCATTAGGCTCTGACGCTCCACGTCGCTTCGATACAAATATAGTCGGTGAAACGTTTCGCCGCGCTCCGGACGGCCGCCGGCGTCACGACGACGCCCGTGTGACGGGAGTCTGACACGTCGGTTAAAGCTCTCTGAGGAGCGGTCGGCTTTCTGTCCCTCTGAGGCACCCGTACCGCTGCAAAACACTTGGAACTAATCTTTGCTTTGTCGTTCAGTCCCAACGAGTCGCAGTCGGTCTGACGGATCGGAGCAGCGCAGCATTGAGCTTCACTGGAGAAGCTTCTTTAATGATTTTACTCTTTTCTGGTCATTTGTTTAAGATAAGATAAGATAAGATAAGATTTATTAATCTCACGATGGAGAAATTCACTTGTTACAGGAGGTCAGAGAAAAACACACGGGGGGGGGGGGGGGTGTAGACAGAAGGGCAAAAGGGGGAAAAAAATGTGCTTAAAAAAGAAAAACAACAAAGAAGTTCAAATTGATATTAAAAAAAATTAAAAACTATTATTAAAGATATATTAAAAATTGTGCCATCTTAATGAGAGGGAATTAAATTAAAAATAAATTCATAATTAAATTAAATAAAATTAATAAGAAATTAAAAATGAGTAGAAGAAGAAGAAGAAGAAGTAGAAAATTGATAATAAATTAATGAAAATAATAATATAATAATAATAATAATAATAATAATAAGAAGAAGAAGAAGAAGAAGAAAATTAATAATAAAAATGATAATAATAATAATAGTGAGAAGAAGAAGAAGAAGAAGAAAAAAATTAATGATAAATTATCAATAATAATAATAACAAGAAGAAGAAGAAGAAGAAAAGAATTTATAATAAAATTAATATTAATAATCAAATTAATAATAATAATAATAATAATGATGATGATGATGATAATAATAATAATAAGATTAAAATACAGGCATATTATTTACATCTACTTTTTTTTGGGTCGCAATCAAAGAATGTGCTTGAACACTAAGCGATGGAGCAGGTTATTAAAGGGTTAACCGGAGGCTCTGTGATCCGGTGTGTTCGCAGTGACGCAGTGATGCAGGTCAGCCATTTATCCTCTCAGAGGGAACCATACATCAGACGCTTTGACCCGAATCTTCCGGCGCCGCGTCTTCAAAACAGAGCGGCGGCGTCACGCCGGCGTCTTCTCCGAGTCGGGTGGGAGGACGCGCTGGCACGCCGCGCGGTGACTCAAACGGCGCCTCTGCCAGCGCCGGCGTCTCAGCGTGAATGACGGCGACGCACACGAATCTGGTTGGAGGCATCAGACGGCTCCTCGGCTCCTCGCTCGCCCCGTCCTCACCTGCTGACACCGACCCCCTCCTGCACGCCGCACGCCAAACGCTGCCTCGCCACTTTCAGCTCGCTGACGGAGGCGACGCTGCCGCGCACGTGCGTGCGTGTCTTCATCTCAGTGTGCATATAGCTCGTTCTTGCCCACGTAGTCATTATTTTAGTGCTCAACTCGCTCCTCCCCCTCCCAACTGTTATTCACACTGCTGCCTACACACACACACACACACACACACACACACACACACACACACACACACACACGTATGGAAAATCTCCATCTCATTGGTTCATGATGAACCTCACATGCAGACGGAATATTTCACGTTTTATCTGCACAGAAGCAGCAGATTACCTGCAGCTTCCTTCGTGACATTACCCCAAACTTTGCTCCTCTTCCTCTTCTTCTTCATCACCCCGACTACAAACTGTTTGGTCGTCGTGACACCACAGTTTTGCTCGCAGGCCTCTGATTGGCCGAGACGGTGGAGGATAAACGCGGAGGATCGACGGCGTTTCAAGCCAGTTGAGTGTCATTCCTGAGCTTGACGTGTGGCGTCCTCCGTTGTTGAGGTGTGCGCATGGCTGACGTCATGGAAACGCAGAGGAGGCGCCACACCTGTGGTTCGGTTACTGACGAGGCCGTGCGGCGGGAGTGGGGGGGGGCGCGCGATGACACAGTGATGATGTCTCGCAGGTATGGTTGCGGGGAACAGACCCGCGGCGCCGTCGTCACGCCGTCACGCCGCAGCTCACCTCCCTTATTAGCAGCCGGTTCCCCCGTCTTTGCTCCTCCTGTAAGTCCTGACATGCATACCCATAATCCCCTGCTTCACTCTCCATCTCACATAATCCACTGTCTGCGGCAGGAGCCGTTTGTTTTCCTCGCCGTTCGTTTAAACAAACGCTAATTATTCGTCTCATCACTGTTGTGCTGTTGGAGCGATGTCGGCTCCTCCCCTCAGATTTACTGATGCAAAGTGACTCACTGGCGCTCTGCATACATGCATTCATTAACGTGCTGCAGCGCGTTCAGCTGCTGCTGTGAACGCTCTCATTAGAATAGACAACGTACAGGGAGATCTGAACAG
>JAUESF010077769.1:0-13003 GCA_032274765.1 Malacoctenus tetranemus | reverse complement strand
ATTGACTCGCAACGAAATCATTTAGAATGTTTTTAGAGCCTAAACAGTTGTAAATAACTGCGAGCCTGCCAGTTCACAAAACTTCCGGACACTGTGGCAGACCTCACCAGCTGAGAGGGTGTGTTCAAGAGTCCGCTGTTCCTATAATATAAAGGAATATAAACAAGTTTTTGTGGACTTTCATGGATGTTTTTGGGGACCTGCATTATTTGAACGTGGGCAGATAACAAGAAACCTCACAGATCTCCAGCTGCATTTGAAATATCACAAAAGTGCTTGAGAGTGTTGTTCAGCATGGGGGTGAGTAGAAAATGAAGGCACATCATTCTTTGAGTGTGCTATCCCTTTAATTTACCTTCCTACGAATTGGGACAGCACTTGAGTTCGCAGGAGCGCACATTTTAAGGATTAAGGAAGACGATTGAGGATTAAGGAAGACAATTGGAATGCACCCCATAACCTCCTCCTCCTTCCTCTGACTGTTTCATGGAACAACGTTTGTTTCCCATTTTGTAACAGTCACGAAAACAAACAAAGTTTTCTGTACCAAATGATCAACGTCATCAGTGATATGTGAGAGTAAAGAGGTCAAATGTGAAATCATAGTTAGGTAAATACTACTGGAATACGGTTACTATATCCACTGTGCAAACAAATAATAAAATACGAATGTTGAAAAAACAGAGCAACCCTCAAACACACACACACACAACGCACAAACACGCACGTACACACACAGCCACCCGCGCGCGCGCACACACACACCATGCACGTACGCACTTTTGCACTTGCGATTGGTGAAATGACAGCAGTGTTCACTGCTGCTCCATCATGCTGTGACGTTTCAGAGAAGACAAAAGTATTGCAGCGTGTTCTTAACGTGCAAAACATGACTTCATCTTTAATGATGGGACATTTCAGTTTGCAATGTTTATTCCAGCATGAACATCAAACCTCAGACAAGGGGATGTTGACATGAGAGGTCAATATGTTGTATGCCTCTGCAGTCACAGCATTGTAGATGCGTGCTCTCTCAAAGCTGTTGAAGTCGGTGCTGCAACAGCAAGTATAAGCTCCCATATTGTCAATAAGGAGCCAGTCGCCCACATGGAGCTCAGGAAGCCAGTAGTTTTCAATGATCTTGTCGAGGCTGTCGCAGGTCGGGCCCCAGATGACAGACTTGTACTTCGGCTCACTGCACTCGATGGCCTGCAGAGCAGAAAAAATGGAAACATTTGAAATCCAAAACACTGGAATCATATTCTCACACACCATTATCGATGAGCGGTCCAGACATTTTTGATTGGAAAGTGAATTTGGAATATTTCACACCACATGTAATTATACAAAATTAAGGCATCCTTCTGTTTTAGACACAAATACGCAAAAGTGTGGAGTCGCGTTACTGTGGATTGTCATTGACATTGATGATCCTGAATCATGTGTGTGTCTTACTGCAATAACAAAGTTTCTACTCTCCAAGCTGTTGTCCTCTACATGCTGGATGAGTGTAATTTCTCACAGGAACTGCAGAATTTGGATGTCCAGGACCAGTCTCCATGAGCAGTCTAGGACCCTCGACAACATTCAGTATGTTTACATGCAGCTTCAGAAAGTTCAAGCGATTGGATTTGCATGACTAAAACACTAAGAAGACGTGATTTCAATTGAGCTATTGCTACCTACGTTCCCTCACTGTGGCTTCACTGCAGTCTCAGATTAGCAGCTCCTGGTCATGCAGCTCTTAGCATTGCTTCTAGCTACACTCCCTGGGTTGAGCACCTCTGTGATAAAGGACACAGCACCATCACTGCAGGCAGACTCACAGAGTTTAACCTGACCAGACAAGAAGTCAGACTTGACCGATTATTCAAACTGTAAGGTTAGCTCGACGACAGCATGCAGGTTAACAACTGATTGATGACAAGCAAGTATCCAAAAGCATAAAACACGGTTTTGTTTTGCTCCTTACCAAAAGCCACCTGAAACAGGCTACACGTCAGGATTTGGCGTAAGCTTCTAATCATGCATACATATGGTCTTGGACTTTTTGTGTACTTTAGCCTAGAAATAATGACCTCGAGGTCATCTTTGGTCAAACCAGTCTCATCCTGTAACATCTGACTGTGTTATTTACCCGGTGGATGTACGGTTCAAACTTCAGAAAGCCAGGGCAGCTGAAAACGGCATTGCAGGAGCCATATGCTCCATCATTAGTGTAGTACATCATTGTTTTAACAGGGCCGTTTTCTGCTCCTCCTGGAAAACACATAAAGGAAAGGCTCAAAAATCACATTAATCCAACAATATTTCTGCTGAAGTAAAAATGTTGCCTTGCATTTTCAGTTCCTGAAGCATAGTGAGGAAAAGCAATAAAGCTTTTCAGTCTATCAATATCTTGGGTAAAACTTACAGTTATATCAACTAGCCAGTGCAGCCAGACAGCAGAAAATGTTTTTGGTCACTTCATTACAAAACCACTGAATTCTATCCAATGGCCATCATTTCCCTTGACTGTTTTGGAGATGGATTCTGTCTGACACTCTGATTAGTCTGCCAGACCAACGCACACACATTCATTGTGTTCAAGAGGTAATGAATCATTTTGTTCATATTCCTATTCACACATTATCAAAACAAAATTTGAATTTTGTTATTAACCATGGTTGTCATTGTTACTGGTTCACTCTGACAGTCCCAAGTCAAAGAATGATTTCACTGATTAAAATGTCAGCTGAAAATAACAAGGTAACATTCACAAGGAGATAAGAAACTTTTCTATATTCACTGTGGTTTTTGTCTGTGTCACTGATGGAGGTTCTTTTGGCGATGACATTCATTGCCAGGGTGAAAGCAGCTTCCACAAAGTAGCGGCCTGGTTCTGCAATGATCTTCAACCCAACTTCAGGCGGAAACAATTCATCCAGTGATTCATTGATGGCTTCTGCAAACTAGCAGCCAGCAGAGAAAAGATCAAAAGGATAACATATGATGTGCTGCTCTGACACTTTGTGCCAATGTATCACGCAAACTCTCAATAACACAGTTTTACCTCATGAAATTTCACTGGACACTCATCTGTGCCAAAGAACCCTCCACCAATATCCAGCAGGGTCATGTTGAAGCCCAAAGACTTCTAAGGAAAAGAAAGATGAAAGAATTAATGGATGAGAAGCATGTGGAACCCAAAAAGCACATATGTGGTTTCTGTTATATATGTGGTGACCGACAGCCCAGCCAACTGATGTCTCACCGGGTCTGAGCTGACCTTCCTCAAATGACTGATAATGTTAATTATGATAATAATGACTAATAATTTCAGGTTCCATATTGGTCAGATACTACAATGATACACTTTCATTGAATGTCATTGATTAATTTGTTCCTGTCAACAACACATGAACACATGGACCTCCAGGCTGAGCCTAATCAAATATGGACATGAAGATTGTATCTGGTGTTTGCTCTCTCCATCCTGTGACTTACCGCTGTGTCGAAGGCGCGTCGAGCATCTGCAATGGCCTGCTGGTAGGACGAGCAGTCAGAGCAGCCGCTGCCCACATGGAAGCTGATCCCAATGACCTGTAGACCCAGCTCTGCAGCACATTCCAGCAATTTACCCACTGAGGACAGTTTGGCTCCAAACTTCGAGCTGAGTCCGACCAGTGCCTTGGAATCGTCAACAGCAATTCGAAGCACCAATCTGAAAGGAAGCAGTCTGAGGAGGAATCCTCTCTAACAGAGGAAACAAACACATTTCTAAGTGTTCACCTACTTGGCTTTAGCATGACAAAGAGAAATCTTCTGCAGTTCTTCCTCGTTATCAAAAGTCATTGTGTCGACTCCATGGGCGCGAGCGTATCTGATGTGGGACAGTGGTTTGGTGGTGTGGGCATAGATGATCCTATCAGGGGCCACTCCAAGAGACAGAGCCTGTTTAATCTCTCCCTGGTGGAATGAAGTGGGATTCAGATGAGTAAAGAAAACAGTGGAACATGTGAAAAGGACCAAGTTCAGACTCCATCCGTACCTTGCTGGCACAGTCAAAGCCTGTACCCAGAGCCTTCAGCATCTGGATAACTGCTGGGGTGTTGTTGCATTTTATTGCATAGAAAGGCTTCACTCGGGGCATGTTAGTGATCCACTTGCGGTACATCCTCACCACACTGTCTAGATCTGCCACAAAGAAAGGCTCTTCACTGTCCTGAAGGAGTAAAAAAAAAACAAAAAAAAAACAGTTAAAGGTTGAGCCACACCAAAGGTTTATATCTTTTTCAGATACTGGAATCCGATCATTTCGAAAAATTAGGATTAAAACAAATTTATCCTGCCACCAGATGCACATTTTGTAGCTTTTGACATTGCATCTGAAATCACAAATGCTTTTGCTCTGTGATTGGCCGAGGTGCAACACAAGCAAATGGAGACTATCATACAAAGTCAAGTGTGTTTTTGCCATGCACTAATTTCACTCCTTTTGCATGCCATACACAGGACTGTTGTGTTGGTTCCGGGAATTGGTACCACATCTGGATGGAGGCACACAAAGGCTAAGCTTAATAAGGAAATCCCCAATTTGACGGCTGCTCTAACTTTCGTTATTGCGTTTCACTTGCTGACTCCTTGATTGTACTCAAAAGTGTTTCAGTTGGCAATACTTCTCGTGTTGCTGATATATGATTGCAATGTGATTAATTATGAAAAATGAATCACAGCCCACCAGGAATCATTTGGTTAAGTTTTGAACCAAGTCCAACCACTATGATTATTACCTGTTAAAGCTGGAAGTTTCCTGTGCCTGAAACGATCTGATACACTCATCTTACAGCAGTGATTATTGATAAAAAGCACATACAAATCAGGTCATTTCACATGGAGCTTTTAATTCGGAGTATTTGGCTGTCAAATACTCACCACTGAAGCACGTTGTTTTATTTTACTGTCGATGACATCACTGATGGTCGTTCCTCCCTCCAAAATTTCAATGTCTCTGTCCTCACATGCTGGGCTGCACACACAGGACTGGTTTGTAGCCACTGATGCTGTGACGGGCATAGGAAGGTTAAAAAAACATTCTGCTCATTTCCTACGTAGTAATCAAACAGAAGGAACAAATGAATCAGGACCCAATGTTTGTCCAAAAAGATTAATTAATTAAAATTGACTATCCACGGAAGAAAAAACCCATTTTTTGAGAGTGCACCGCAAAAAGTGCAGAGTGCAGTTGTGCACTGATAATTTTGAGAGTGCTGTTACGTTAATCCAGAGACACAGATGAGGCAGCATAACAACTAGCTGTTCTTGTTATTGAGGTATTACATCACAACTTCCATCCATCCATCCATCCATCCATCCATCCATCCATCCATCCATCCATCCATCCATCATCACTTCTTATTGGAGCCCAGACGCGGGGGCAGCAGTTTAAGCAGTGACTCCCAGACTATTCTGTGCCACCACCCTCAGCTCTTCTGAGGGGACCCCAAGGCATTCCCAGGCCAGCTGGTTAATGTAATCCCCCCCCCAAGTGTGTTCTGGGTCTTCCCCCGGGCTTCCTCCCAGTGGGGCATGCCTGGAACACCTCCCTCAGGAGGCGGCCAAGAGGCATCCTCAACAGATGCCCGAGCTTCCTCAGCTGGCTTCTCTCTATGTGGAAGAGCAGCAGCTCTACTTTGAGTTCCTCCCGGGTGGCAGAACTGCTCACCCGATCTCGAAGTCTGCATCCCGCCACCCTGCGGAGAAAGCTCATTTTGGCTGCTTGCGTCTGAGATCTCATTCTTTCGGTCAAGACCCAGAGTTGACCATGACCATAGATGAGGGTGGGGACATGTATCGACTGGTAAATAGAGAGCATTGTTTTTTGGCTAAGCTCTTTCTTCACCACGACGGACTGAAACATTGACCGCATCACTGTATCGATCCGCCTGTTGACCTTGCGCTCCATTCCACCGTACTCGTGAACAGGACCCGGAAAGACTTAAACTCCTCCACCTGAGGCAGGAACTCATCTCCATCCAACTTGATTATCATTTAAAAAGAATAATCTAAAAATTGAATGTCTGCCTTAGAAAATCTCTAAGTGTAGCCCAGACCGTGCAGAGTGCAGGACTCACAATTCAATAAAACAAGTGTATGTGGTGATGTTCTGTTTCTGTGCAAATAGTTAATCTCACAGAAAAGTCATACACAATCAAAAGAAATGCATGGCATGTAAATGACATTTAATAATTTGTAAACTACATCTTTAAACTTACCTGCTTGTGTGGTGTCTCTTCCTTTGCTGGGCTTAATTTTCACAAGCTCCATGATCCTGTTCAGAATCCTCTGATAAGAGTGCAGGTAATATACATTCTTACTTTATAACTTCTAACACTTACCCGATGTTGGAGTTACGCCCTAAGCAAATGACAACAAGGACGGGGTGTTCTGCCAAGACACACACATACACATGCACACATGCAAACAAAAGCACGTGCCCCACATGCACGGGCAATGCACGCGCTAGACATTTCAGAGTGGCAGCTGTATCAGAGTAAGCTGCTCATTAAAGGGATAGTACACCCAAAGAATGATGTGCTTTCATTTTCTACTCACCCACATGCTGAACAACACTCTGAAGCACTTTTTTGACATCTCAAATGCAGCTGGAGATCTTTGAGGTTTCTTGTTTTCTGCCCACATTCAAGTAATGGAGGTCCCCGGCGCCCGAGCCAAAAACGTCCATGAATGTCCACAAAAACGTGTCAGTATTCCTCCATACTGCTCGTCCAATGAAATCCAAGTGTCCTGAGTGGGTACCGTCCATAATTTATTTGAAACGAAATCATTTGAAATGTTTTTACAGCCTAAACAGTAGTAAATAGCATTTCCTGAAAGCGCACATCTGCGAGTTCACCACGCTACGGAAACCGCGGGAGGCCAAACCAGACGACAGTGCACATTCAACGTTCACTGTGCCGATAATGCAGATGCTGAATGCGCACTGTCATCTGGTTTGGTCTGTTTAGGCTCTAAAAAAGGTTTAGATTTAGGCTCACAGTGTGAATTTTGTTTTACATTTTATAAAATCAAGTTTGGTATCGTTTTAAAAAGAACATTCTTGGCTTTTTTTTGAGCCCATTTGTGAATCTTTCTGATAAATATTGAAGTAATTGTCACTCCCCAAAACAGTAAGGGACATACTTTTCTTGATTTTTGCCTAAATTGTACTTTTTTAGTACTGTGGCATGGAGGAACATGAGGGACACAAAATACAGAAAGTGGAATATTCACAGGACTATAAATACTCGTGAAATATATGATTTACCCATATTATCTCATTGTGAGAATTTATTGTGAGCTATAAACTACAGAAAGGACTTTTGCAGAAATCCTACTTTTAAATGTACTTTTGAGTTGCTTTGAAGTGTTACGTCACAGGGGAATTTATTCTTTATTTGAAGAAAAAAAAAGTTTATACTTTATGGAAAAGTAATTTTTCAAAATTTTAAATGTTTACGTGTTCATAAGAAATTTTGGGGAAAAAAATCCAACACAAAAAAATGGAGAACACATTTTACTCTTTAACACAGTGTTTCACACTCTAGTGTTACTGTATTATTTTCGATGAAAAGTGAGCATATAACAACAATTTATTGAAACAAAAAAGAGCAATAAACAAAACATTTAAATCCTTAATCCCTCAAATCTTCACACTGCTACTCATCAAACTGTCCACACCTGGGCTGATATGAGTGAAAAACAACCGAACCTTTAACCTGATTTGGAATCATTGTGGACCGTAAGAACTGTTTGTTCTGTGGGGAAAAAAACAATACAGAAAGTTTGGGGAAAAAAGAGATCCCAGGTCACATGAGGTGGAGCCATAGAGCCAGTGGAAAGGCTGACCAAATCAGTTTAGCCAGTGGACATAGGACTGAGCCAGTTATTTCCCATAAGGTCAATAACAGACTGCACTGTTTTATCTTTTTTGATCTTTGAACTTTGTGGAACTGGCCCTATCAAGTCTCTTATCTGTTGGCAGTACATGCTTCTGTACCCAGCTATAAGGTAATAGTTTGCCACACCCCCTGGCTTTAAACTGAAACTCTTAGTCCCTCCAGCTGTCTGGGTGTTTTTGTTCACTGTTTTTTCTATGGCTTGGTCAAAAGGGATTCAGCCAAAGGGATTGGTGAAGCCCAGGTCAACAAAGAAGCCACCTTTCATAAATTCCATGTACACATCTGGGTGTGTAATGGGCACCTAAGACATTTGGGCATAGTAGTAGGGGAGGTAATGTGCAAAATCCATTCTGTCATAAGCAAAGCACTATGGGACCATTGCTCTAATGCTTGCCAAGTGTAGCATCCAGTCTCCCTCTCTGGATGCTTGGATGAGCCCTACCAAGATTTCAACCACATCCAAATAGGACATCCAGAAGGTTGACAGGCTACCGTTTCCATTTCTGAGAACTGGGTTTAAACTTCAAACACTTCCATGTCATTTTTACATAAGTTGCTCTCAAGGACCTTTTTCAAAGTATCTTGTGAAATGTTTTTTCCAAGACTGTCAATTGTGCTCAGTGTCCCCTCTGTGTGAATCAGAATCAGAAATAATTTATTAAAAAAAAAAAAAAAAAAAAAAAAAAAAGAGGAACCCTCTGCCACGCCCCCTCCAGGGGAAGAAGCAGTGATTACAACAAAAAAAAAAACAACCACCTACAAATAAGTACAGACACAGGCAAGTTACAACAAGTATGACGAGGCATTGAGTCAGAGGACGGGGGGTGCATTGAGTCTCTAGTTTTGTATGCGTAAGCGGGCAGAGAGGTCACTGCAGTCCATAGGCTTTGGGTAGAAAACGGCCTTCAGAGGCATCCACACCTGCTTGTGAAGGAGTTGGAGGGAGGTGGGCAGAGTGTCTGTCTGCAGTTTATCCAGGGCAAAGTTGCAAACAACTCCAAGGCCAATCTCGGGGAGCCATATTAGGACAAGAAAGATTGTTTTGTTCCAGGCAGGACATGTTTTTGTCTGCCGACAGTCCTCAGCAGGTCTCACAATGGTGGTTCCAATCCATCCGAATCCTCATGTTTGTTACCCTTAATGCAAGTTGCCAAACTTCTCCATGCTGGTACCCAACTTGACTATGCTGTCAGACATTGTCCCCAGTTTGCCCCACAGAGCAACCCGTCTTCGAGTCATCTCGCACACAGTCTGAGCGTTGATGGTTCGGCGCAACGGCTTGGATGGCAGCCTACCAACAGCTGCCTCCAGCTCTTGAACTTTCCGGTAACCCAGGAATCCACCAGCTCCAATCAGCTGAAACCCAAACACCATAAATGCATATATGTATAGGTCCTCAACGCCCTCCACAGAAACAACAGAAAGGCATAAAACTTGTCAGGGTGTCTCCATGCGATGTCAACAGCTTTTGCATACAGGGTTTGGTCAAAAACGTAAACAATCAGGTGTTCTTCAGGTGTAAGTACTTTCTGATATTCAGTGACTGGTTAAGAACCTCATTGACAGTAGACTTTTTGTTGCTGGAGCATTGATCATGGGCAAATAGCTGACACTGTCAGGGATAACTATCATTTCACCTCAAGTTGGCTGACTGAAGCCTGTCCAGCCACTGACTGACTGGTCTTCTGCTTGTAACCTACATGTCATGACCTAAACATGGTTCTTCTTTCTGGCAAGCTGAGTATTGGCTGTAGTCCTCTCCTTTCGGCTTTTCCCTTCAGGAATCGCCACAGCGAATAAGTGTGCTCCATCTAATCCTGTCTCCTACATCCTCTTTTCTCACTTGAACTACCTTCATGTCCTCCTTCACTACATCCATAAACCTCCTCTTTGCTCTTCCTCTAGGTCTCCTGCCTGGTAGCTCAAAGCTCAGCATCCTTCTACCGATATATTCACTATCTCTCCTCTGGACATGTCCAAACCAGCTCAGTCTGGTCTCTCTGACTTTATCTCCAAGAGCTCTAATATGCGCTGTCCCTCTGATGCACTCATTCCTGATCCTATTCATCCTGGTCACTCCCAAAGAGAACCTCAGCATCTTCATCTCTACTACCTCCAGCGCTGCCTTCTGACTTTCCTTCAGTGACACTGTCTCTAAACCAAACAGCATTGCTGGCCTCACCACAGTTTTGTAAACCTTTCCTTTCATTTTAGCTGAAACTCTTCTATCACATAACACACCTGACACTTTTCTCCAGCCATTCCAGCCTGCCTGTACACACTTCTTCACCTCTATTCCACACTCTCCATTGCTCTGGACTGTTGACCCTAAATACTTAAAATCCTCCACCTTCTTTATCTCTTCTCCTTGTAGCCTCACTCTTCCACTTGGGTCCCTCTCATTCAAACACATGTGCTCCATTTTACTGTGACCAACCTTCATTCCTCTCTTTTCTAGGGCAAACCTCCACCTCTCTAGTTTGTCCTCCATCTATTCCCTTCTCTCATTGCAGATCGCGATGTCATCTGCTTTATTCCTCTGTAGTTGCCACAACTCTGCACGTCTTCCTTGTTCTCAAAAATGGGCACCAGCACACTTCTTCTCCATTTCTCCAGCATCTTCTCACCATCTATGATCCTGTTGAACAGCTTCTTCTTTGCTAACTTCTTTCTCTGTATATACTCCTTTTAAATTGTTGAATGAATGTGCATGTGAATCATGTGGGTTGAATGTTCCTAATTTTGTTTTTTTGTGTATTCCTTTGTTTAGTTTATTGTTTACTTAGTCTGATTGTTTAATTTGTTACATTTAGTATTTGTTTTTTTTTGTTTGGTTGGTTATTTTCTTTATCATCATTTATCCTTGAGTTCTGGGCGGTCAGTCCAGTAAATATATTGTTTGGCTTACATTGGTGACCGGCCCTATAATCATCTCATTTTGTGGGTTTTGTTTCATCATTTAGTTTTCTTATTTCATTCAACCCCATTGATTGTTTTGTCCCCTTTCTTTTCAGTTGCAAAACGCTGGTGGTGGTGGTGGTGGTGCCAGTGGTCTGGCGGTGGCCTCCCCCTGTCCTGTCTGCTGTTTCCTGGTGGTCGGTTTGTTTCACAGAGTGTGTGTCTGACAACTGCACAAGGCAATGAACTCTCTGGAGTGCATTGTCAGGATCTTCAGTGCCTGCGTACACAATACAGGAAGATCATGAGTGACTCAGGAGTCAAAGGAAATTGGCTTCTGGTTTGGCCACACTCGAGGATGGCCACTTTGCTCTTGAGCACTGACACTTTACAGGGCACTCAGTTCATATCTGAGAAACTGATTTTGTTTGATAAGTTTCCTCATGGACAGGATATCTGGACAGAGGAGAAGCTTTTCTTTCTCATCTGGGAAAATGTGCAAGGTTCCAGCAAACTCACTCTCTAGCTTTTGTCTTTTGTCATTTTTGTACTATGATTTTTTTTCCCCAATTTCTTATGAAAAAGAAAACATTTTACATTTTACAAATTACTTTTCCATAAAGTATAAACGTTTTTTTGCCCCAGCAAAGATTCCCTTGTGATGTAGCAGCTCAAAGCTACTCAATACTACAATTTTAAGTAGGATTTCTGCAACAGTCATTTTTTCTATTTTATGGCTCACAATAATGTCTCACAATGAGATAATATGGGTATATCATACATTTCCTGAGTATTTATAGTCCTGTGAATATTCCACTTACTGTGTTTTGTATCCCTGATGTTCCTCAATGCCACAGCACTAAACGGACTCACTGTGGTCTTGGCTAGGGTTGGATGGCCCTGTCCCCTCCCATGGGGGGGAATGACTGTATCCATGGGTGTACGGACAGAGGCCACCATGAATGTTCAGCTCTAGGTGGGTTTGGGATGGCTGCTGTGAAAGGGAGTGGGTCGGGTGGGTGGCTGTAGGAGGTCATTGCATGTTGCATACCCCCTTGGTTATGTGCTCACTTAATACCCTGTGTCTACTCAAGGGTCATTATGTCCTTCATAATGTCCTCCAACGATATGCAGGAGGCCGATCAAAGATGTTGTCAAAACATGCTGGCAGGGAAGACTCTGTGACTTCCTCACCCATTGAAAATCACCCCCTTCCCTCAGGCTTTGCTGGACATGAACTGATATGAAAATTATGACATGCCACTGTTTTGAACTGTGTGATGTTTCTGATGTTGCATATATTTGCTCAGCAGAAGAAAAAAAAAATTGTACAGTGGTGACGCATGTGATCCCGTTTTGTTTGAAGGGTGTGTTCAGACGCTTGCTGCAGTATTATCACATCCTGCTTCTCATGCTTGATATTTTTGTTGACACAGATAAACTGTAATGTTTAGGATCGATCCCATAATCCAAATATAACCAGGATGTCCAGGATGTCTCCTCCACCCTGAGAAGGGTGGTCTGCTCAGCCTCGGCAAACAC
Source organism: Malacoctenus tetranemus (assembly GCA_032274765.1). Classification (NCBI taxonomy): domain Eukaryota; kingdom Metazoa; phylum Chordata; class Actinopteri; order Blenniiformes; family Labrisomidae; genus Malacoctenus; species Malacoctenus tetranemus. The sequence continues at coordinate 623 of JAUESF010077769.1, read as the reverse complement.
CGAGAGGAGGAGCTTCTTCCCTCAGGCTGTCTGCCTGCTGAACCGAGAACAATCGACTAAACGGACAATATAATACAATACTCCCACCTGTATTTCTATATACTGTATGAATACATTTAATTTAATTTAATTAGATTTTTTAATTTTTATCTTATTTAATTTTTGTTGAATTTTATCCCATCTTGTTTTTTATACACTATTCTACATACTTTATTTTACACTATGTTGGACACTTTGCTTTTTCTGCATATATGTGTGTGTGTGTGTGTGTGTGTGTGTGTGGGTGTGGGTGTGGGTGTGGGTGTGTGTGTGTATACTGCTCAAAAAATTAAAGGAATGGTTTGAAAACACATCAGATTTCAATGGTGAAAAAAATGTTGGATATCTATACTGACATGGACAGTTTAATGTCTCAGGAACAAAAGGATGCCCCAAAAATCAAAGTGAAAAAATGATGTGGCAGGCTCGTCCACTTTGCCTAAATTCAATTTTTGTAACCCAAAATTCTTTTCAATATCTGTGCAACTTCAGGAGCGTTAAGAAATGGCCTCATGCTCCCAGTCGTGATAATGACTCTAGCTAAAGCCAACACTTGTGGAAAAACAGTTAAAAAAGATCAAGAG
>JAUESF010077701.1:0-13012 GCA_032274765.1 Malacoctenus tetranemus | reverse complement strand
TGTGTGTGTGTGTGTGTGTGTGTGTGTGTGTGTGTGTGTGTGTGTGTGTGTGTGTGTGAGTGTGTGTGTGTGTGTGTCCGAGTAAGTAAACAGATTGATTTCAAGCTGGCTGGTTGCCAGAGGAAATGGTCCCCGATTGTTTATCAGCTGCTTTGGCAAAGGATCAAACACATTTGAATATGAACCACCCACACACCCTCACAATGCTAACACACAAACACAAGCAGAATAATGGAGCAGGTCCACTCTATTATCCAACCACCGCTCCCTCTCCCTCTCTCTCTCCCTCCCTCCTCTGTCCCACACACAGCGGAGAGGGTCATTTGTTTATTAGGCTTTGTCATTGTCACAGACTCATAGAACTCCTACTTTGGCTCGCTCACTTGTAGCGTCACCCTGCAATGCAGCAGCGAGGCGTCCGACTGCCAGTCGTCCAATTTGCCAGTCCGCCCATCTGTCCCGGCCCCCCAGTGCACCTCGTTGCTGCCGGTGAGTCACCACCGCCTTGTATCAGCGCCGGTGTCTGACACCCGTCTGCTTTCCCACATCTCATGATTTTCAAGTGAGCGAGTTGCAAGGAGCCCTCGCACGTCTCCTGAGTGACAGCGGAAAGGAGCGTCGCCACGATTCAAACCAGGACAGAGCCACCTGCAGGACTCCCTGATGGCCTAAATAGAGGAAGTGGATCTGATAAATCAAGGCAGAAAGCTTGACTTTTTTTTTTGTTCCTGAGTTGTAGGAAGTAGAGAAAAAAGAACAAAAAAAAGAACAGTCTCACAGGAATAACATCAACGCAAGGTTAAGAGAAGCAGCATCCTTGAGTGCAGGCAGTGAGGGGGTCTCGTGAATTATCCACCCTGATTACATCGCCTCAATGCAGATAGAACTTCTATCTAGTAATAAACATTCAGGTATCCAGAAAGCCCATCTCACTGTGATAGAATCCTGACTGTGAGGCCACTAGTTTGGGAAGTAAAAGCCCTTTAATGGGGGTGTCACGGGGGGCCCGGACCCAAATACACGCCAGAGCAAAGTTGCTTTCAACGATGTTTTATTGACGTCACTCAGCCAGGCAGTGGAGACGTCCGGACAGGCGGAGACGTGGTCAGGATTCGAGAACTTGGGAACTTGGGAGCGGAGACATCAGGACAGGTGGAGACGAGGTCCGGAGAAAGACGGGGGTCAGAGCCAGCAGACGTGAACATGAGAGGACAGGCGAGGAGATCTGAGGGAGGCAGTCCGGGGGAAGAGCCAAGCTCCAGTCGTGCAGGTGGTCGGCAACCGGAGAACACACGGGGAGACATGAAACACTGGCAGACAACAGGAGATACACAGGGAGACACGGAAGGCTGGCCTGGGAACCACAGGAGATTCACAGACAAACTGGCAATGAGACACCCACTAACGCACCCTTAAGTAACCGCCCCACCAGGTGCAGCTGATCTACACTAATCAGTGAGGGGCGGAGACAGGAGGAAAGGGAAACACGGAGGAATGCATTGGAATGCATGGGACTGATAAAACCGGGTGTGTGCTCTAACTAGGGGGTGACAGACGACCGATTACACTATGAAACCACACCAGACAGTGAAGACACGTGACGGGTGATGACAGATTGTGACAGGGGGGAGGCGATGATGCCCTGGTGCTTTGTGAATCGAACCTTCAACTCAACCAACACTGCAAACTCAGATCAAACTCTGGTAAGGAGTGTTCCCCAGGCATCGTATGGGTTGAACGAGGACTGGAGTTTCCCCAGTGGACTTCTCCTTCACTTTCCAGTTCCGACACACTCAACAATCTCTGGCCGTTGCCCCCCGCCCCCTCCGAGGGCGCTTCCCTTTATCACGCTGAGGACCGTCCATCACGAGGAAGTGAAAGTCTGCCAAGAATCTGACTCTTATCGGAATCTGGTTTTGTTTCGCAGGCCGAGGAAAGAAGTCACGAGCACATTGGGCCCTCCCACTGTCAGCCCTCCAGCTCCCAGCCTATTTTTGGGCTTTGGCAAGGAGATGTGGAGAAGTGGGCAGTTTGATGTCATTTAAAATGCCGTCTTCCTGTGCTCGCTTTCTTCTGAATGGGCGATCACGAGTGAGCAACGGATGGCGACGGCAGATGCACGAGTTGAATGCAGCCATGTATACAGTGCACATTAGTTCCTCACATCCCTCACATACACACAAAAACACACGCTCCTTTCTGCCTCATTGACCCTGCTTCCTCTTACATAATTGTCTGCTGAGCCATGAACAACTGCCGGCGAGCAGTCACAATGCGAACAGACGTAAGCCTTCCTCCCATGTGATGATGTGATTAACAGTGCTTCCACCAGTCCGGTCTCAGTAGCTGGCGTCCGGTGATCCCCCCCACCACCTCCCACTGTGAGGACTCATTTTCCCAGAAGACACTGCGGGCTATCTGCCCGGAACAATTTTTAAAAATTTTTTCTTGATTGACGAGGATCCGACTGTGAATGACGTGCTCTGCATTCATCAGGTATGACCCCGTGCAATCTCTGTATCAGTTTCAGTTCAGTTAGCGTGAGGATGACCTCACTCCGAGGTGCAAACACGGCGGGGGAGCGTTACTTTATGCTGCGCGACACATGGCGTGCTGCTGTCCCTCATCATGTCTTCAGAGGGAGCGTTGAGCTAAGACGCCGGGCCGCTTCTCGGCTCGGGGGGAGAGTGTACACTTAAGTGAATTCTCGATGCACGGATGTGTGAGAGAAAGACAGCAGTTTGTCACTTTGGATCCGAGACGTAACGGTGACAAGCTGCAAGTCTGTGTGCTACAAAACGTGACCGTGGAGATTCGGGATTCGACACGCTGCCCGTCGGTGCGAAGCTTCGGGAGGAGGTGGAATCCCGTCCGAAACAGGAAGGATGTGGAAGATTTCAAAGAATCCAAAGCCTCGCTCACATCACGACCCCGAAATCTGATTGGTTTCCTGTCCTGGTTAGAGGTGAAAGTGATGATCAGATTTCATGAAGCAAGAACAGCAAAAAAAAGAACACAGAGAACATTTCATGGATGATTCAGAAGAGCACATGAAGCTTTGCCTTTGAGTGGGGAGATTAGGGAGACACGGGGGGGTGGGGGCAATAGTCTCACTGATCGAGGTGGGGAGTCTTGTCTTGGAGGTGACAAAGGGGTGATGAGCAGGATGGGGCGGCCAGCACACACTCTGCTCTCAAGATTCGTGGTCAAACTTTCTCTTGCACGGCAGCGCAGCGCTCAGGGCTCGCTCAGGTGACCCTGAACTGTCCCTTTGTCACGGCGCTCCAGGCTTTGTATGCTGGGAGCCCCTCTGCTCCCCTCTCATTAACTCACCATACATTTAAATGCCAGCACTGTATTTCATTAACTTTATGTCTTCTCTCTGCTGTCGTCCATCTTTCCTTTGTCCCCTCCTCTCGCCCCCCCCCCCTCTCTCTCTCTCTCCCTCTCTCTCTCTCTCAGAGGGCCACAGCTGTGATCTGAAGGCAGTTTCCCAAACAGTTCACCAAATAAGGCTTTGTTCACTAAGATCCTAACAAACACACACTGAACACTGAGTGACACTTTGTTTTGTCAGCTGATGTCAGAGTGGAAGTCAGCTTTTAATCACCTTGAAATACTTTGAAAAATACAGTGAATTGGTGTAAGTGCTCCATACCTCTCATGCACGTCTTCTAAGTGATGCACGTCTAAAAAGTACGTACTTGTGTACAACACTCGGCCCTTTCCTGGAATGACTTCTCTGAGTGTTCACAATGCATACTGAGTGAGAGCAGCTCTGAATGACCTTGTCAGCCTAATGAATGGAAGTTTGTGCTTTGAAGGCCGTCTTTAAAAACCCGTCCTGAAGCTAATTCAGGGCGCTGGATTGTTTTCCGGGGAAGCATTTTTCACTCGAATCAGGCTCGCAACTTTGCGACTCCGATGGCACCCAGTGGACGGAACAAAGCAGGGACCTGAATGCAGGTATCTTTGCTGTCGGTTTTTTTCCAGTGTTTCACTTTGTATTTTGGGTCTGGCTGCAGGCAGCGCAGATCTTTGCAGGCTACCACACGATCACTCAGGCCTCCAGTCAGACTCATCATTCCACATTTGGAGCCAGAGGTTTGTTTCAGGCCGGGGTCGGCTCCAACACTCCCGCATCCCTTCGACGGAAGAAACAGCATCGCAACGAGGTTGGTAGCTCAATGTTCTGGCTGTGGCCAGTTCAGAATGCTGATTCACCGCAGCCCCAAACAGACTGCAGATTGAAACAGATTCAGACGTGGGAGGACTCTCTCCAGATTGGTGGGTTTCAGTTTGTTGATCCATACAAAGGAGAACTGGAAGGGTTAATCCATTTTTTTCCCCTTCTCATTTGATCGAGTGCTTCAGCCTGTTACTTCATTAACTCTCCATTGAGAGATTATTTCTAGCAAACCCTAATCTTCATTCTAGTGATTCAGAGCTATCTTAGCACCCCCCCCCCCTCGCTCTCTCTTCCGCCTGACAATAAAAGGAGGCAACACACCATCAGGGGAAGATGAGCGGAGCAATTATTGGCAACACTCACATGGGGGGGACTTGACAGAGAGTCATAGCCAATCAAAATCCTGATTATATGCATATACAAGAACTTTGCTGTCATCCAATCACAATGGCCTCATATCCATCTTCCTCTATCCCTCATCTTCCATTTCCATACTCTTATGATCGGATGACAGCTGGATGGTCCACAGTAAAAAGACACGATCCCTGCATAGTCTGACTGCTTCAGCTTCAATAGAGACCGAGATTCAGTGTTGATGAGACTAAACTCAGCAGAGATGTCTGCGATGTGACGTACGGTCCGAGAAACACCCAGCAGCTCAGGAAGCCTGCTGGTGCATCGCCTCCGAAAACCGATATCAGTGTGTTGGAACCGGGTAGAACCAAGCAGACAAAACAAACAAACAAGAACAAACACGAAGACGGGCCTCAGTACCAGCAGAAAATCTCTCATTCTGAGTGCGCAGAATGCTTTCAGGGCACTCACCAGACACTGATCAGTCAGAGCCTTGCATCCACTCTCACAACGTAATAGAAGCCTCCAGAAGCATGGACCCTTGATGCTGGCAGCAGAGCTTGGATGTTATGAGTTCGGCTCTTCTGGGGTCGGATGTCTTTGGCCCCACCCATCCCACAGATGTTCGACTGGCATTGGTGTGTTGGAGGTTCGGGGTCCACACCTCAACCTTTGTCCTCAGATCAGTCCTGAAGCTTTTCTGCTTTTGCGGAGCGACGTTTCATCCTGCTGGAAGAGGTCACTGCCACCGGGAACTGTTGTTCACACCAGCGGCAACCAACATGGAGCCCTGTTCTGGATGAGAGTGGTCATAACATACTGCAACACCACCTCCCAAAACACACATTTACTTGCTCATTTGGTTCCCTTCTGGGCCACACAGACCAGCGTTAAAAGCACCCTTCGGTGCCCGAGGTCTGCGCTGCTTTTCAGTTGTGACCAGGGTTTAGTGTAAGCCCCCCTGACAGGTGCAGCTTTGTATGCAACAAGCTGTGCCACCCTTTCAGTCGGAAACACCAGTAACATCTGCAGCAGTTTGTGCTTATTGGGCACGAACTGCAAACTAATTTTGCGGACTAATTTTGAGGTTTATTTATTTCTGTATATTTATTTGCTCCAATTCCACAACCAGCAGACATCTATGTTGTTCCTCTCACCTGTTGGTGATCGTGATATTTTGGCTGATCTGTCTGCCCTTAAGAATTTAGCAAATTATTCAGTCTGCACTGTTTTGCTGCTGCCGAGCAAGAAATATGTTTGTTTGTACTTATATTGCACCAAAAAATTCCATGAGTCTTCTCAAGTTGCGGCAAGCACAGTTCTATCCACAGAAGCTGCCACTTGACAGCTGTGGGCAGGAAGAAACTCACTTTTCACAGGAAGAAACCTCACAACAGAACCAGATTCGGAGGTGGGCGGCCATCTGCCTCAGGGTGAAAGGAGAGAGGCGAAGGAAAACAACTAACAGCAACCACTAACTAAAGAAACATCCAGAGAGAGAGGGAGGGAGAGAGGGAGAGAGGGAGAGAGAGAGAGAGAGGGGGGAGACACAAAGGTAATTGCATGCAGTGATGGCATACAAACACAAGCAGTGAGGGAGCATTACGGTAATCGGAGCAATGAAGAAATTCCCAGAGCTGGCCAGTGATGAACCAGTGAACGTGACCCGTCATGTACAGCTGAGGCCCGTCACACTCATCACATTGGATGACCGACGGCTGATACGAGGCTACAGCAGATTACAGCTAGCAATTGCCCGAGATTCGAAGATTACACTGGAAGAAACACAGTGGCCCTGATGTCTAATCCCGAGTGAAATGTGGCTTGCCACCATATCACACCTGCACGTGCACATACGTCGCTCGACAGTTAAGGGTTAGGTTAGGTTAGGCTTATGTACTTATGGGGATGGTTGATGAAATGGAGATCGTCAAGGGAATGTACGTGTGTTATCAGTGAGTGTCTTCCCCTAGTAATGTTGCACACAAACCTGCTGTGTGTGTGTGTGTGTGTGTGTGTGTGTGTGTGTGTGTGTGTGTGTGTGTGTGTGTGTGTGCGTGTGTGCGCGAGGCTTGAAATAAACAGAGAGAATGATGAAAAAGTGTCTGGGTGGCTTTATTGCTTTCTCATCGCTCATTGTCCGTCGGCTCTCCTGTGTGAGTCCCTCATCAGCACACGCGCACACACATACACACACACACACACATACACACACACGCACGCACACACACACACACACACACAGGCTCACCGTGCTAGTTTATGAATCCATCAGTGTGCAGGGTGTGCATGAGGAATTAGGTGGAGGAAAGTGTTCAAGGAATCAGAACACAATTCACAAGGCCACTTTGCAGGGATGGGAAGATTCAGGAGGGGGGAAATGGGTGAAGGGTCGGAACATGGAACTGTTCATCAGGTACTTTTTTGTACAAATGGTTGGAGCTCACATGACTGTGGCAACATGTTTAACTGAGCACACGACTGATGAACACAGGAGATCTCCGGAGACCAGCTGTGACTGGGTCGGGTCGGGTCAGGTCGCGCCAGGCGTCGCGTCGGTCGGGTTTGCGCAATCAGCGCGGGGGGCTGCACATCTGTGCCTGACTGATTCCAAGCCACGTGGAAATCTGCATGTTCTCCCTGCACATTGGTGCAGTACTCCCTCCCTCCCTGCCAATCCATAGACACGGTTGTAAGACTGGTCAGTGACTCTCACTTCGCTGAGAATGTGCACACTTCTGTGCGTTTGTCTTTTGTGCTTGCACTTTGAAGGACTGTGTCCATTGTGCACATCTGAGAGTGAGTGAAGCTGAGGTTCAGGGTTTCTGCAGCTTTGCAGCTGCCAGCACGACCATTTCAGAAATAAGTCCACTGTTGGTCAAAACCAGGGAAAGTTGCCCTTTATCGGAGAAAAGAGAGACTTTAATTGGAACTTTGCAATTCCTAACTTCCTGAGTCTGAATGTGAAACATGATTGGAGTAACAGGATTGGAGCTGCGCTGCATCCACTGGTGTCCTTCGCTGGACACCGTGTATTATTTGCTGACCAAAAAGTATCACTACTAAGACATTAAAATGGCAAAATGTGAATGTATTCCAAGCTTGGCTGTGCTAATGGGAGTGGAGCTGCTTATCTTGAGCTGTTTACTCGTAGCTAAGACGGATGAGCTAACATCTCTCCTGCTCTGACGCCATTATTGGCAAAACAACAGCCCCCCCCCGCCCCGCCCCCCACCCCCCCTTATTGCAGGCGTTGTTCATTTGCATCGGACACACAGTGGAAATGAGATTCCCATGGTGATGGATGGCCTTGGTCTCCATGGTGTTCAAACTGAACGAGTCAGGTCCTGGGAATGGCGAGGGGAGCATTCCCGGCTCCACACACAGCTCCCAGGTTCCCCCCGTTCAGTCCTTCCACATGATCCCATCTCACCGTAGCACGTTTGGATTGCACACTGTCACTGCGGTGGATGAATGCTGCAGCTGCACTGGTTCCTTTCGCCAACGAACATGGGAATGACGAAGCCGTACAGAGACTATTTCTTGATCACGTCGCTGTAGGTGAGTGCGTCTGAAAATGCTGTGTATCGTGACTACCTCAGACAAAGGGACTCGTTCTGAGGGAAGTTTTAGACTGAAACACTTACCAGCCACTGTCTGCCTGACTCCATTCAGCACTTAGTTACTCTGTCCAGCTTTGGAGGCTTGCTCTCAACATGTGCTCATGTGACTAATCGTGTCTCCTTATTCCGGTCAGAGTCCTGTTCACCAGTGTGTCGGCACAAATCACTTGGCCTGACCAACGCGCAGCAGTCAAAGTGTCCAGGGGTGTTTAATTTGCACTGGATGGTTTCCACAACACTGATTAGTTCCTTGATAACATCACATGGCTCTTGTTTCATCACCAATCACTGCATAATGGGACGTTTTGGTTTGTCTGACTATAACTGTTGTTTCCTGTCTGTAAAAGCCCCGGGAGGAATCATTGTGTTCCACACACCTTCCCACAGACCACGGAACCACACCACAAGCAGGAACACAGCCGCGGCCCCTCATATTTGTCTTCCGCTGAAAAACTAATAGGACTTTCTCAGCCATGGGAGGCAAAGTTAAATATTCATGACATGTCCTGCCCTCGAAAGGTCTTAGAGAAGTTGGAAGTTACTTTCACACTAATGTAAATGTGAACCAGACAGTTTCCAGCTCATGAAGGGGGTAGGGGTGGGGTGGTTTGGGGGTGGGGGGACTTGAATGTAATTAAAATTTCATTAGGTGTCTGACCTGCAGCATGACAAAGAAAATGAGAGGAATGGTTTCTACCCGATTTTCTTTGATTTACAGCCTTTGCGGTGACTTACAAAAAAAACCTCCCCTGGAGTTTTGGAGCTTCGCCTCTTGTGAAGGAATTATTTGGATCCTTCCTCTCCGTCAAAATACTAATGCAATATTGTGACATGAAGATGTTCCATTTCTTTATTCTTTTCATCGAAATTGTATAAGATTTAAGATAGACATAAATAAAGATAAACAATAAATGATAAAGAGGCTACCGATAATTAGTCATAGGACGTAGATAATTGGAAGAGTGTGGTGTAAAACAAACATCTGATATTCTATTGGTCAGCTGCATTGAACATGATCAATTTTGCCATGTGTTTGATGCCAGGTCAGGCCAAATGAGCAAACCGTGGTGCTGTCCAAACACTGTCGCTATGAGCCAGCCAGTTAGGTGTGTGAGACAGCCGAGAGCTTCCTCCCTCCAGTGATCCAGGGAGCGCGGTGCTCGCTGTCGGCCCCGTTGCCTCTCAGTTCCGGTGCTCAACTGAGATCGGTCTGTTTCCTACAAAGCAAGTAGATGTATTACACGGCAGAAAGCAGCATCAGCTTTTGTTAATGTTACGACCTGCTATTACTGTCAAAGGGCCAGTAATGAGGGGGATCCATCTCGTCCAAACTCAAATCAATAAAGAGCCCTCCCTCATCAGGCTGCTTTGTGGCAGCGAGCCAGCGGGATAAACACCTCGATGGGAGTTTGGTGGAAAGCCACGAGAAAAAAAAAAAAGTCTTCTGCTTGGTGAAAAAAATGCAACAACCCATACTCAGAAACGTCTCTGCTGGGGGACATGGTTCCTCAAGCGTGCCTTCATAGTCAACTTCAAGACAGAACAGAAGCCTGTTTTCAAGATGGTGCCACCCTGTTACCAGGCAACTATTCAGATCTTGGTGAATGTGGGAGGAGCGTCTTGCTAATCTTGTACCAATCCAGCTCTCGTCACAGGAAGTTAAACCTCCTCTAGGTTGTAGTCTTAACCAACTGAGCTAATCGATTGGCTCGCTGAAACTGGACTCCACTGGCACAGCTAAATGTGGCTGAAAGTCAAGCTATTACTGCAGTGACTCTGAGCTGACTTTAGTACGAACAAGGGAACCATATTCATGGTGCGATGACAACATGTCACTACCATTTTTTCATTTTCTGTTGGCTTCCTCTGGTTGACAGGAACTAGTTCAGCAAACAAAAATAAGTTCAGCCCTCCCTTTGCGGTCAGTCCTTTATACAAATAAGATACAAAAATACGGCAATATATTTTATCAACAAAGCACGCCCTAAAACTGTCGGACGGAGGATGGAACGGTAGGAAAAAGTCCCTGTATGTTGAGAGGCAAAATTGAAAACTGCTTGTAGTGCATACTGGCTCACTTAAAGCACTGAATGCTTGCTTTTTGTGAGGTAAACAGCACTATCTATAAAGGCAGAGTCAGTCACCAGAAACCTGATTTTCTCCTCCACATGTATAGTCAGATAAATCATGAGCTTCACTCAACTCCTATGTGTGTAAATGTACTCGGGCGACTGTCTCGGGTTAGACCAAAGCAATCGACTATCAAGTGAGAGATGACATAAATCTTGACAAACACAACTGTACAAACAGTGGGAATGATATGAATGAACAAACAAGAGATGTTTACAACAGTCTCTTGGCAAAATAAATTGCATTGCTCTAAGTTGTTGTTTTTGTTCCTGACATGAACAGGACTTGCGCGAGTCGTGACTTTTTCACTGTCTGCCGGCGTCATCATAAAACAGCCATCATTTTAAGCGATGCCATTGGATGCCGCAAATCGTCTCCCTGGAAAGTGACACAGATGGAGGGAAACGGAAGTCAGCAGTTTCCTCTGCTCATTAGAAGTCTGGCCGTGCCATTGAAATGTTTAGGATGCTTCCCCCAGCTGGGGCTCCCTCTCACCTTGACCGAGTTCATCTTCTATCAGGTAAATGACAAAGAGGCGAAACCCGAGCACACTCCCAACCCGGCTGGCAGTCGCATTACAAACCTTTCTGAATCTTAATGAATCCATCTTTAGGAGAAACGAGCAGAGTTTCAGTGCGCGACTCCTTCAGAATACAAAATACTCTGATGTCTGCTGTTGCCTGGTTTGCTATCCCCACCCCCACCCCACCCCCCACCCCATTCACTCCCACATGGCTCCTTTCACTGCCTCCTTGTTGCAGGAAGCGTATTGGTTTTTGGATTTTTCATCACTATATCACGAATATAGCATTGTGGCTACAACAATGTCACTTTTTACAGTTGAAACCTGGACTATGTTGCATTTTTAAGGTCCAACATCAGGAAGTCAATGCTGGGTCTTGCAACAATTATTCGAAATGAATCGCGCGGCAGCGTTTTCAGGGAATTCATTGTTCAAATAAACATTTTTTTTACCAGATGGCAAAAGGAACACAGAGACAGACAAACAACAATGTTGCTGAAACAAAAGCATTGCGTGCTTTGAACTCAAACGCAGCACTTTCAAGGTCATGTTAGAAGACAGATGAAGTGAACTTATGATGCCACCGTGGGGAGTGACACAGCAACACTCACTGTAATCTCACTGTTTTTCACAATGTTTAAATTATTTTGCCTAAAAGGTGAATTTGACATTTTTAGGTGGGGTGGACCAGTGACATTACAGCACAATAGTGTTGGACAAAAAGGTAAAAAAAAAAAAATAAAATAAATAAAAGTCTTCTGCAACACCGAACCTGACTCCATTTCCTTCGGTTACCACATGAGCCTTGTTTCAAAACTATATATGTGTTTTTTAGTTTTCCCTCTTGCAGGTGATTTTTATAAAGATCCCTTTTCTGACAGCATTGCTCCCACCTGCTGTGCACTCGCCTTTGAGGTAAAGTACCCGGCTTGAATCCGAATGAACAAACCAGGTGCTGATAAAAGGTCACAATTGGAGCAATGTCATAAATGTAATTTCTGCATGTTCCAAGGTCACCTTGTAGGTCAGATTACAACCTCTGGCTGGCGGGCTGCGTGTTTGACACCTGGGGCCTAACACCAAACAGCTAACACGCTAGAACTGTCAATCATCAACACAAACAGCTCTCACAAACAGAGGTAATATACAGAAACTGTCGAATGGACCTCGAGTGCCCTAAACACTGAAAACAGCATGCATGCTCATAAAATGGAGAACATTAAAAGGATGAAGGCGTTGAGATGCCAAGCTGGATCCGCCCGCATGTGTTTTATCAAACCGAGTTTTACAGAAAAACAAAGAAAAAAAGGTCTCAGCAGTGAAATGATATTGACGTCCTGCCAACGAGGTTATGGACCATCAATAGTTTTGCTCTCCTGAAATGTCTGTCCGGGATGTATGTGTGTGTATGCGTGCGTGTGTGTGTGATGACCTTGTTTGAATCGGGAGAGCCCCGCGGTGAATTCCAAACTGGACATTAGCAGGCTGCAAATGAGGCTCGTCCGGCAGGATGGGAGCAGCTGAAGTTTGCTCAACTCCACAGCTCTGATCTAATTCAGAGCGCGACCAATCTTTTGTTTTTTTTATTCCCACAAGCGCTTGAAATGTTGATGGCAGGAAACCATCACTGTGTGGTGTGTCTGGTGGAGCGTCCCTTTAAAATAAATCACATGTTTTCATCTGAAGAGCAAGAAAAAAAAAGAAAAAAAAGCTCTGTATTATTTCTACTTAAGGTCAGAGAGGCGTCTCGGTAAATGTCACAGGCACCGTCTACAGTTCTTCTATAAACAAGCCCACACGAGGCACCGGCGCGGGAGAAGGTTATCTGGGAAAACCCAGCCGAAGTTTCCCTTCGGCCGAGCGCCACGGCCGAGTTTTCCAAGTGTTCGCATCAACAGCTTGTCAGAATCTGGACAAAGGGAAAGACGGGGTTCAGCCTCAGCTTCGCTCCTTACAAACTGGCTCAGTGCAGCGCCGCTGCCATTGATCTGAGGCACAATTCAGATCCACCTCTGCGCATGCAGCACGGGACAGTGTGTCTAATTGATTTTTGTCATGCCACAAAAGGACAGCACAAGATTTATTACCTTTGCTCTGGTCATCAGCGGTCAGGCCCCGAGGGAACACACACACACACACACACACACACACACACACACACACACACACACACACACACACACACACACACAC
>JAUESF010077634.1:0-13023 GCA_032274765.1 Malacoctenus tetranemus | reverse complement strand
CACACACACACACACACACACACACACACACACACACACACTCTCTCTCTCTCTCTCTCTCTCTCTCTCTCTCTCTCACTCACACACACACACACACACACAGAGTTATCTGTAAATCTTGTTATATTTAGCTTTTTCCTTGCATTTTCTTGACACTTTCACATGTCCTGTCACACACACACACACGCACACGCGTGCACACACACGTATCTGGGTACACGCGTATATAATTATATGTAAATCTTGTTATATTTAGCTTGTTGGAGCCATTTTCAAATCAAAGTAAAAGCCTCAGACTCCTACACTTCCATCGATTAGAAGTAATGAGGAACAAATTTCTGGTGGAGCCTCGGGGGGGGGTTCAGAGCCACGTTTGTCTTGTTCCTCTTTTGTTTCAAACGTGGAAACCTAACAGCTACACCTCACGTCCCTCTCTCAAAGGTGCTAAATCCTCTCCCTTTTCCTCTCTTCCCCCCGTCTGCAAATCCTCCAGACCTGCCGAAATCCTGCACTCACCCACGCACAATGAGCCCCTCTGCTCCTCGCCTCAGCAGCACTCCCCCCCCCTCCCCAAAAAAACCCCAACAATTAAATCTGCCTGCCCATTGTTATTTAAAGAATGGACAGTAATTAGCTGTATTGAGCCGAGCTCTCAGAGGGTCCGCGTTTCCCCTGGAGACCGAGCCGAGCTAAAGATACCGGGCTGAGCACGATGGAAGCTCCAGTCCTGACAGCCGGCCAACAAAGAATGTGCTGCTTTGATAATGATGACGGTCTGTTAGGAAATAGACCCTGCTTTTTTTTTTGTTTGTTTTTCCAGGATAGTGGACATCTATAGATGAAGGCACCCCACTCATGAAGACATCAAATTGGTCATTGAACTAATCCCACTGAGCATCAGAGAGGCAGGATTGACATCAGGAGCAGCTGATGGTTTGCTTGACATTGAGCTAGTACCTGGTGACGGGCGTTGCACACAGGCTGTTTTTATGTCCGAATAATGTTCTGGTGATATGTTTTGTCTTTTGAGTCCAGGCCAAGAAGAGTCAGGCTATTGTCTTTTTCATGGCTTTGGAAATTTGGAATCAAATCAATTGAAAAACATGTAAACAAACAAGAGTCCTTGTCCACGGACCCCCCCCCCACACACACACACACACACACATACACACACACATTGCCCCCCATAATGGCTGTGGACTCCCCCGCACTCCCGTGACAGACTCTCACAAACAACACCTGGGAGAGCTCCCAGCCCCACCTCAGCAGTTGCCTTCACAATAAAAGTAGTAGTGTTCAAATAGATGCCCCAAACCACAGTTCTCCAGCACCAGTCCTGCAGGGGTTTCCTCCCTCCCTCCTTTCTTTCTTCCTTCCTTTCCTCTGGCAGAGTTTTACACGTCTTCCTGCACCAACACACCTGAGTCCAATGAGGCTCGTTAGCAGGCTGCTGCAGAGCCTGATGACATTACACTCGTTAGAACCAGCTGTGTCGGAGCAGGAAGTCGTCTGAAGGCTGTGAGGACGCCAGCTCCTCTGGGACCCAGTTTGGACAACACTGATCTAAACGACAGTTTGTCTTATGGCAAATTCCCTCCAGGTTCCACTGGAGGAGCCACAAGTACTCTTATTTTCGATATTTTCTTTATAATGATCCCGTCATCGACAGAACACAGTTTGCGAACTGTGCTGCAATCTTCCACCGGGAATACCGTCAAGATGTTGATGCTTGTGGTGTCACGTGTTACTCTCCCGGTGTCTGGTTTCTATGGACACAACACCGACCACAACACGTAAGCAGTGTTGCGAGTTTTCGAGCGGAGCGCCCTCGAACTGCGCCTTCAGAATTGAACGCGGACTCACTGTTGACAGAGCGACCTCTCGAAAAGAAAGGAAAAAGCTCAAAAAGGAATAATGGGTCAGTAGGCGGAGCCGGATCAACCATGGGCTGCCATGGGTCTCAGCGCTCTGTCGAGCTACCTATAGAAAGCCCTTAATAGCGTGCAGGAAGGAGCCCTGGATGACTGATTGGGGACACCTGCTTTAAAATAGAGGGCTGGGTTTTTGCACCGCATACTGAGCATATGACTGTTTTAAAGGGCCATACAGCATGTCCTATCTAGAGTTGAACCAGATAGATCCGTCGTGTTGCTTTTTGTTGCTTTCACAGATCTTGGTCTTGTTTCCCTGACTATGTGGAGCAAAAGTGATTCTTCAGCCGTGATAATCACGGGAAGACTGTAGTTACTGAGACTGTCGATTTACCTCAGTCTCAGCGAGATTGAGATCAATCAGCCTCTTGTGGTCCTTCATTGGAGTCGCCCTTATTCCGAAGTCTTTGTCCTGATCTGTCGGGAGTCCGTCTCTCCTTCCCCAAAGAACGTCGTCCTCATCATGGACTAAACTTATTGGTCAAAGTAAGGTTTCAGCAATGGGTTCGTACATCAATACTGGCTCACGTTTGTCGAAAAACTCACAGGTTCGATTGGTTTATGCTGGAACAGCTGGAGCTGGCATCTCTCTCTCAGGTGGAGTAAGAAATTGATAATTGATCGAGGCTTCTACAAGCACCCTTTGTTATCCTGCCTGACACATCGCTGCCTGGCACCTAAAGCGAAGCAGCATTGAGTTTGGACGATTGAAAAGAGAAATTTACAGATTGACGGTCAATCATCAGCAAACAACCAAGTGCAAAAATAACAAAGAGTAACAGAGTAACAATTCAAACTTCATATGAATGACTCTGCTACTGGCCACACTCTTAAAACCTGTCTTTTGACTTTTGATGAATGTATAAGGAGTCAGCTGTGAACCTACTTTTCAATAGAGAGAGTTTTAGCCTGACCAAAAATATGTGAAAGTGCTTCTGCGTAACTACTACCTCCTGTCACCTGACGGCTGGATCCTCGTCACACTGAGCCTTTCAAAAGAGGGGGCTGGCTTTGGTTTAAGGTCGGAGGTCATCACCAGATTGAAGACACTACATTTTGCACAACATGGGACTGATTTATGACGTCCAGCACTGCTGGAGCGATTCACCTGCGACTGCAGCCGAGACGACACAGTCGCTGCCGGCATCGCTGTCGCTTTCTCCACAGCGGCACAGCCGCACGCTCGCCGATCCAGAGTCAGCTGCGAGACAGAGTGCACTGTGGACAAACTTGCTTCAGCTCTGCCTAAGAAAAGTCCTGGAGTGACGGGAGAACAGCATCCGATTTCGTCCCTGGACCGATGACGCCACTCGAGCCAGCACCGCCCTTGTGGTGACGCCACCGAAACACGTCCGGAACACAATGCAAGTCAACAGGCCTCATCCTCGAACCAGTACAAACATGGCCGTGAATTACCAAAACCCTCAGTTAATATTTGCAACATTAGCATCATCGACTGCAAAGGTACGAAAGGAAAAGAAGTCACAAGTTGAGCTGATTTACATCCTCAGCTGAGAACGTCTTAATACTCCTATCCTGAGTTAAAGACCCTGAATGTTTCACTGTGTTTCATTAATAACAAAAAACCCAATTATTACACATTGAAGCCAACACGCATCCCATTTCACTCAAACCAGTACGTCTCTCTGCTCACTCGCGTTGTTCTGTAAGGGTGTCAGTACATTGGAACCTCATCCTGAGCGTCTCTGTGTAAAAAGTGATATTGAGAGTAACATCATCCACCCCGAGTATCGCGTCCCTCGGATCCGATTCCACAGCGCTCGCCGATGCCTCTGATCTCATTGCGTAATCGTCAACCCGTCGGAGCGAAACTTTCAAAAATTGGAAAGTGTCTCATGTCTCAGTGCAGCAAGTGGGTCAGTGCGCGTCTGAGGCCGGTGTGCGTTAAAAAATGGGACAGCCCAAATAAATAGTGAGTAAAAATACACTTTACAATGCAGAAGGAAAAAAAATAAAGGCAGCTGGGGCTCCGTCTTGCTCCCGCCGTCAGCTGCTGACAGTGAGAAACTGCCTCTGTTGGTTATTCCCCGTCGACTCGAGATGGGACGACTGAAAGGAGCAACAAAACAATCTCCACTTTTAATCATTGGATTAATCTGCTGCTGAGTGCTCAAGCCTGTGTTACTGCCAGTGGGTGAAATTGGGAGGACGTTCTCTGACAGCACCCAGTACCTTCCTGCAGTTTCTGTCGTGTCCCGTGGACAACATCTCCTTTCACACCAAACCACGACAGATGCAGGACCACTGTGTGCTTGCATTTGCTTGACCCAAAAAGGTTCACAGTGGCAGGAATTGAATACTTCTCTAACTGGAGGGGTCGAGATCCCCCCCCCCTCCAGTGACAAGCTGACTTCCCAAACTGCTGGGACACCGCTGCTTTAACAAAAAAAGACTTTATCGCTGTGATCATCGTTTGGATATCCAAATATTAGGTTTGGTGTTTATGTACAACGTTAAAGGCTCCATTTAGGTCCCATAAAGATTCAGCAACACACATATTTATACTTTTCTTTCCATCTTGCATCCCAACAGTGAATCGTCCTTTAATCCCCACTGCATCCTCCCCATTCTCAGCATTATGTGCCTGTCCCCCCCACATACACACACGCACACACAGAATGAGTTTGCATGTTCTTCCTGTGTGCCCGTGAGCCTCTGGTGGTCTGTTTTCACCCCCCCCCACAATTTAAAAACATGCATAAGAGGGCGGGCAGTGACTCGGAACCGTCCACAGATAAACTGGGCTCAGAGTCCTGCCCAAAAATAGAAACACTGCGTCTAATGAACCAGACACGAACGGAGGTCCGAACCGTTGGCTGGATCCCACCCCTTTGGTTTGGGGTCGTTTGTGTATGCCCGTTTTTTTGAGTGGTCTCCCAGAATTCGGCGCCTCCGTTGTCAAAGCGACCACCAAAAACAAAACGCCCCCCCCCCCCCCCCCCCCCCACACGTACACACACACCTCCCCCCACACACGTAGCGATGATGTGAACGCGGCGACAGCCTGCAAAACAGCTGTTCACACATGAAACGCACGCTCTGGGCTCCGAACAAACGCTCGGCTCGCTGCTGTCTGAGGGCGGGAGAGGGAGAGAGAGACAGAGAGAGAGAGAGAGAGAGAGAGAGAGAAAGAGAGAGAAAACACCCACATGCCTACTTGAAATATCTGACTGTATATTCACAATGCGGCAGCTCCTCGCCACACTCCGCTGAGCTGATGCGCCCGGCACAAGTGGAGGAAAATGTTCCTGAACTGAAGGACCGTCCTCAAAATCCGAGCACGTTGCGTAATCCCCTCCTCAGGGCGGGGGCTGAGATGAACGCGAGTCGTCTTGTGCGGGACGTCCAGAGCATCTGAATGCAGAGCCTGGGGTCCCAGGGTCCCATCGCCTACTTGGGGTATTTGTCACCCGTCTGACACCGGGTGGACGCACGGCTGGAAACAAAAGATCTAGCCGGCCCCGCGGGAGGGGACAGGTTGGGTTTCCTCCGGCCCGGAGCCGGACGACAGCCGGGTCGATTCCACCCCCGCCCCCCACCCCCCACTGGGCTGTCGGCTGGCTCTCCCTCTTGTGGATGAACGATGCGGCTGCTGGCGGCGTCCGAGCGAAGCCAGTTCGGAGGGTTATTTTTAGGGGAAAGCAATCGCTGGCGCGTAGCTGCTCATATTTATTTCAAAGTATGAGCATCAGGGAAACATGAAACACTGGCCTGTACATCTTGATCAGACCGCTCCTCACATTTTTCACGGGCTTCTGTCCTTTGGGCAGCCTGAAAAAAAAGAAAAAAGAGACCACTTTTTTTCCTTGATCCTGCAGAAGATATCTGATCTGTTGCCGATTTAAAAGACGTGCATAAAATTGCAATTTTAGAGGTGAATGGGAGCAAAACCAGTCATTGTGCTTTCATTTTATTGCACATTAACTCATACATCTTCGATACACCCGTGGGGTCCGTGGGATGGGGGGCAAACACTCTTGAGAAAATCGAATCTTTGTCCCATTGAGACTGAAATCGTAGCATTCTGACCTCAACACTGAGAATCAGGCTAGAGCTGCATGTATTTCCTTAACTGGACTGTAATGGAACTTATGCACATGTGCTGCCTCTTTACATTTGGGATTTACATAGTGTCGTAAACAATGAAGTCAAAATTCTTAAAAAAAAACACACACCCTGGTGAACTAAAAGCAGCAGGTGCACTTTTTAAGTAGTTCAATACACACTGTATTATGAAGCAAAGTGGGGTTTACTCCAGTTGGAGGTGTTGGAGTTGTCAGTTTTATGCGCCTGCATTGACAGTGCTAGAAAAGGACGTTACCGCAGAACTGCTGCTGGACGACTGAGACGCGTCCCACCCTCACCTGTTGGACGACACCTTGACTTTGGAAGGCCTCCGTTAGGAGGTGTTAGGAAACCATCGAGTGCGACACGACCACAGACGCAAGCCAGGAACCAAAAGCGACCGGTTTCTAGCGCGGAGCGTTTAGAGAGGCGAACAAGTCGACAGTCACGACATTTAAACACAGACTCTGCGTTGGCAGATCTCACAGCTTGCTCGTAAGCTTCTCATCCTCATTTAGTGATTCTCAGCATTGTTGTTTTCTTTTCTTTTCTTTTTTTTTTCCAACCAGACTTTCCGAGTTCTTGGGTATTTATAGACCGATTTGAACACGCAGCTCATTTAGCAACAGTCACACCCTGCCGGGCTCGTTCCTCGAAGCTCCAGGTTGCATTTCATGTTGTGGTCCTCAGAAGTCCCTGGAGTTCTTTTCGGGGCTCGTGTTGGACCGTCTCCCTGCATCTTCCCCTCATCTCACTTGCCCGACATTCTTTGTGGTGTTTGGGTTTTGTTTTTTTCTCACTGCCTGTGTTTGTTTCATGTCCTGCACGCTGCCAAGCGGCTCAGAGCGGAACATTTCCATTCGCCGGCTCGACGATTAGCAAGGTGTCCGATGCCGCGGTTTCTCTCGCGAGGCTTTTACCTTCGGCGAACCGCGGCAAAAAAAAAAAAAAGCGAAAGCGGTTTGGGATGCGTCTATCCGATGTACAAGCCACCAGATCTGCTTGCGAGAGAGTTTCCTCCTGACTTGTCCCTGTATGTCCTTCTCATGCATCAGAGGAAGTTACGAGCTGCCTCCCCTGTCTCCACCCCCCCCCCCCTTTACCTGCCACCTCCTAATGACATTTCCAATGAGGACATTTCAAGCCGGTGGTGCCGCGATATCTTTTTCTAACCTTCCCTTCCGCTCTCTGGCTATCGGTTTCAAGGAACCGACAGACGCAACGGACACCACTGCAAGGTTTGAAGCGCCGGGGAGTTAATGAGCTATTGAAATGTCAGCTCTTAATGCCAGTTCCTCGCCTGCCCAAGAGGGACCATTAGGTCAATTGCGGCCCATCAGGTTAATAAAGTTGCGAGACTTTGCGAGCAGAAAGGTGCTCGAATGGACCCGTCATCATTTCCAAACCTCAGAATCAACCAATCAATCCCAGCTCATTTGTCCCCCCCCCCCCCCCCCGGTGCTCACACACCAGTGGGGTCGGCGGCGGCGGTCCACGAAGGCGGTTGTGCGATGAATGAGTCTGTCACTGCAGCCAGGCTTATGTAAGCTTCCCCCTGTAATATAAAGAGACACTTTTTCACCTGCTTGGTGGTTGTTTCTGTGGAATGAAGGGTGACGCACCGTGGGAGCTCCACCTTTGATCATTGTGTGAGTTTCTCAGCTTTTTTTTCACCAGGAGGCTTTTTTTTTTTTTTTTGGAGTCTTTGATTCTTCCAGTGTGTCTCTAAATCCAGCTGTTGGCCGCTGGATTTCGAGACGCAATCAGTCGGAACCGATGGGAAAATCCTCCCAGCTTGTCTATCCGGCCGCTTCAGAACATAAAGAATCAACCCAAACGGGAGGTTTGAAGTTTTTTATTTTTTTCCCTCCTCCTCCTGTCACTGACAGCAGCATCACCTCCCATTTCAGCTCCTTCCTAATCACACGCTGAACTTCAGTTCACCTCCTGTGTTTTTTTTTTTCTTCTTTCGTCTCCGGAGCATCAAATGACTGAACACCGTCGGGGACACGGGACCCAGGTAGATGTGAGGCTATTTTTTTCTTTTTTTCAGCGTCTTTTTTTTCTTCAGGTGCCTCTGAGGGTCGGATTCACTTCACTGAGCCCCCCACACATCTTCCTTTGTAAAAAATTCACTCCCTGCTTGAGCCCCTCTGGTGTCGGTAAAGTTTGAAGCGCTCGTCTGGGGCGCTTCCCTTTGACCTGTCGGCCATTGTTAACACACGGAAATGTCATCCGCTCACTGTTTATGGCGATTCGCTGCGATGTTTCAGTCAATCGTAGAGTTCAGCATGTTTTTATCAAACAGCACCCTGAACTTATCCAAGAGCTGACTGCGGTCTGTTTGTTACAGTTTGTTACTGGGGACGTCATGAACGACGGCAGTCTCCAACCTCCTTTCCCCGAGAGTTCACTCGTGCACATGCAAAAGCAGGACCTTTCCAAATGAAAGCAAATGCCTGCACCAGGTTTTAGAAAATCTAATTCAACAAATTCAGAGAAGCAACATGACACCTCGCACCGTCTCCTGAGGGGCTCAGGACCCCAGGTGGGCAAGGCTTGTTGTTAAATATGACAATATATCATCGTGGAGGAAGATCCTGCCACTCTTGAGGAAGTAGAGGTATATGACAGTGACTCAGCACTGCCACCTATTGCACAAAAACAGCATTACTTTGCACACTGTCCCTTTAAGGTTTCCCTGTTTTGCATTGGGAAACGTTCAACAATTGGTTAATCAGGTGTTATGATGTTTTATTAATGGACGGAAAATTGTCAACAGCTGTAACTCGTCATTTAAAGACATGTTTAATTCATGTTGCGTTCAGTGTCTGTGTGTTTACGGCAGCCTCGCTCTCTGCCAGCTTCAATCTGCTTTGAACTCGCTTGAAAGTGCGGGTGTCTAATTAGGAATACGTTTGGAAATGACAGCATGCTAAATGTCAAGTGAGGATGAGCAAAAGGGGGATGGGGGGGGGGTCAAGGCCCCAATTGTGGCCCTCCCCCAGGCCACCAAAAATTGTTTACCCGGCCCATGTTTGTGAAGTAAACTCGGAGAATTCTTCGGGAAAAAAAAAAGGAACGGCGCCCCGAGCTGTTTTTTTTGGTATTAGCATTTAATTCAAAATAGAAAAGCGAATTCCTGGCTGGTCGTCGGGATGCTTTTTTTCTTTCTTTCCTTTTTTTTTTTTCGAGCCGGGGCCTTTTCAGCAGGCCAGTGAGTCATTCTGACTTCGCCCCGGAATTCAATTTGATCATGTCTCCAGAAGTCCACATTAAGCGAAACGCAGCGGCGACAAGCGGGAGTCGCGTCGAGATTTTTTTTTTTTGCTACCTCCGGGCTGAAGCTTGTTTATTGTCCGGGAAGGAGACGGATGACAGTAAACACGGCGTTGCTTTAAATAAGAAAAATCAGGGCGCGGGAGTGAAAGATGATGGACGTGTGCTGTCGCCGCTGATGGATTTCAGCTGTTATCGTTCAGCCGAGCAGAAAGCTCCGGGCCCCGGCAGGACGGCGAGCATCAATCCACGTCACGAGGGGAAAAAAAACAGTAAAAAAAAAAGTGCCCCAACATTGGCGGGGAAACGGCGAGCATGTCCACGGATGTTAAAGATGTGCAGAGATGTGCTCGCTCGCATTAATCTTACTGCGACGTGGGTGGGTGGTGGGGGTGGGGGGTGGGGGGGTCCGGTCCTGTTCGCTGGCTCCCGATGGGGCGTGGATGCTTGGGGGGGTAATGATCGCTGTCCGAGTGCCAGCTGAAGAACGAGGGCGGGGGTGGTATCCCAGCGTGAGACCCATTCCGTCTCAAATCGGCTTCTTCAAAGGGGCTTTCAAGATCTTTATCGCGAATCTGTTCAGAAAGTTGCCCCTGAGTCACATTGGATGTTGATCATTGAGGCGTCTGCGAAACAAACGGTCGCCATTGGGGGCTTCATGGACCCTTTTCATCAAAGGCAGCTGTGGTTTTCGAAACCCAAGCGTGCCTGGGTCGCCTTGTGTTGGTGCTTCCCTGCCATGACCATCCAGGAACTCTGTAGGAATGGTCGTCGAGGGCCAAACTTCCACACTGAATGTTTGAAGGCAAACTGACCTCTGGAAAAATGTCGTGTAGTTCTAACAGCTGCTTGTTTGGGAGTTACTCTTGAAATCAGCGCGGACAAGGAGCAGGAAGTACGTGGGAGAAGAAAAAGACGAGGATTGTTGATTGGTCGAGACGGAACTTGGGCACTGGCAATAGCAAGGGACTTCTCTGATGTCTTTTTTGCCCATTCTTATCTTAATACATTGACTTCACAGCAGACAAAGTCTCAGGCCTTCCCGTGTGGCTGAGCACTTGGTGAGGAACTAGTGCTCCACCCATCCACTCACTCCATCCAACGTAAGGCTGCAGTGGCAGCACCAGCGCTTTAGAACTGGTCAACAATAGTGAGTAAACCCTGGAGGTTTCAACTGAAGTTGGCGCTAACGATCTCTTATATGTGTCTCTCCACTCCAGCTGATAGAGACGTTCTGCTGATGGTCCCTTAGACATGTGTCAGTCTCTTGTCAGACTTCCTTTATGTCGTAGGCAGACACGTAGAGACGGACGACCAGGACTTCCTGCGGTCTTGGTGCTAGCTTTCCTGATGGGAGTCCGCCTTTATCGCGGTTGGTGGTTTGATCCACCCCCCCACCCCCACTGTCTGGCCTGTAAACCAGAGTATCCCCTTTGGTGAAACACTAAACCATGGAACTGGACATGATGGGACGAGAGCTTCACATGGCAGCTGTCACCAACTGGTGGATGAGAGTGTGAATGATGGTGGAGGTGAATTTGACTGTTAGCGCAAAAAAAAACCAAACATTGAGGCAGCTCAAGCTGTGTAAAGAAATAAACATATACAAAGTCCATTTGTCTTTGGATTTAAACTTTTCATTCCACTCTTCCCTGCATTGGGGAAGATTATCTCATAAAGGTGATCTTCCCAAATAAAACTGACCCCCCCCCCCACACACACACTGAATCATTATTCCAATGCTAAATTGCGCTATATTTCCAAAAACTCATTGTTTGGTCTCTGAGTCATGTGCTCCTGATGCAGCACCGATTATAACCCTGCCATCTGAACGCACCGGTCGGGGTTTAATGACAGAAAAAACAGGACAGAAAGAACTAAAATACCAAACAGGTTGACATCAGACAGCAAAATCAACACACTGCGATAAGACGGGTCGGGGGAGGGGCCGAAAACTGCACCGTAGGTCCGACAGTCACTCCTGAAACAGATCTGCGATGTCTGCAGTGAGCGCAACCTCAATTCAGTCTCTATCAGTTGCCATTTAATCACTTGAAGAAGCTGGTGTCCCTTCGCTGCTCCCCAGCGCTGTGGCTGTTATTCTTCTACTCCAGACGAATTTTCGACCTTGATAGAGAAATCAAAATCGAAAGCGTGCCGACAAAAGAACGCTGCGCGGTGTGTTTCCTCCCAGCCTTCCTCAACCTCGGAGCAAAAATTGACAGCGAGAATAAAAAAGCAAAGCCGTTTATGTGTTTGTTCTCCAATAAAAACCCGACTTCTCCGGCTCTGGCAGAGCACACCGACAGGTTGTTGTTGTTGTTTAGGGTCATTTTTTTGTGTGTTCTCCTTTTTTAAAAAAATGTTTTATTCCTTTCTCCACTGGTGATTGCTGTGGATTGGAGAAGTGAGCGCGCGGGGAGCTGATCAGCGGGCTTTTTCCTAAATAGCGCTCTAATTAAAATTGCAGCCCTCCAATCGTGGCAACCCCCCCCCCCCAACCCCTTCAGAAGCCACCAGCAGGGCCAGTTAACATGGCCCTGCCAGTTCAGGTACCAGTAATTCATTTCATATCATCTTTGGAATCCCCACCCTCTCCCCATACGACGACTGCAAACCTTTTATTTCACAAGCCACGTCTTTATCTGTTTTATTATTACCATTGCTTTTATTCTGATTGAGGGATTTGGCTTTTTTTTTTTAACCAGTGACCGTGAGTTCTATCATAGCTGTGATTTTGCAGAAGGCTTTTTCAAAGTAGAGCAGCTGGGAGTCGAACCCATTGGTTAGCGATATATATATAATTTACATAAAGTGGACAGAATTGTTTTTTAAAAAAAGCAGAGCGTCGGAGATGCAGGGTGTGTTAATAAAGGGAGCCAGTGCCTTTTTTTAATGGAGCTGCAGCTGACTGAGCATCAATAACTGGTGCTGCTATTTATTCGGCCTGCGATGCATCATTAATGCTAATGGAAGGTCCCCATTACGAGCGCGCGCAGCTGGTAATTGTAACCTTTACTGTACTTGGCCGGGCGTGTTCAGGCGAGATTTCCATCCTGATCAGGGGAAAGATGTTCACATTCGGGGCAGCTTGTGTTGATTCGTTTTTTTGCAAATCAACACAAGTTTCCTGACGAGAACCAATTTTTGTTCTTCGCGTCACGTTTTGGCTCGAGTCGTGAATTGTTGGAACATCTATTTCTGCCAAAGAAAGTGACAAAGCTGCTGTGATGAAACTATTCTCTGGACACTTTTGGTACCGTGGGTCACAGCTGAATTGTGTTGGTGAAAGTTAGCATGAAATGCTGTGAGGGATCCGAGGCCGCGCGCTGCTCTTTAGCCTGTGTAAAGTCAAAGTTATCCTCCTTATTGATCCCTCGGGGAGATTACTTCTCTGCATTAAGCACATATATTGGAGTCGTGAGCTGCTGCAGTGTAGTGTACAGCAGAGGCTTGGTACTTCCTGGTCCTGGAGGGCCTTGGCCCCATGGTTTCAGTGTGTCACCAGCTTCAGCACAACTGATTAGTGCTTGTTGTTGGACTTTGCTGCAGAATTGTGACACCGATTCTGGCAGGTTGGAGCTTAACCACAATGGCACCTTGCAGGACCAGGAGTGCCCCCCCCCCGCCCTTGTGTCCAGGAATGTTCTTTTCTCTTTCTTTCTTTCTTTCTTTCTTTCTTTCTTTCTTTCTTTCTTTCTTTCTTTCTTTCTTTCTTTCTTTCTTT
>JAUESF010077623.1:20653-32155 GCA_032274765.1 Malacoctenus tetranemus | reverse complement strand
GAAAACCAGGTCACTTTCCTCGCTCTAACTTCCATCCACCAATCAGGTGTTTTCCTGTGAACACCTGTCGAGGGTCACTGAGGATTGGAGCTAAATTTGGGTAAAAACGGAGGATACGCCAGGCTTATGCCAGTTCATCAGTTCATCTCGGGGCTAAAACTAAAGGACATCTTCTCATGCCCGCATCCATTTGTACCTGTGCCCGCTCAGGAAGACGGTGCTCAACACTTTTACGACCAAATAAAATAGATCAGAAATTAATGTGTTTTCCTCCTGAGCAGTACCCACATTTTCAAAAACACGTTACTGGACTGTTTTCACTTCCAATCTGGTCTTCCTCTCTTCCTGTTAAACTGCATCACAGTCCGATGACTCATCATGCACCCAAAGGCGTTCAATAATTCTGCATTTATTAGATATGCAAATGCTGCTTTTTGAGTTTCTTCTCTGCTACAACAGCAGCACAAGCTTCAGATGTTGACTTGAATCAGAGGGAAGTGTTCAAAGCACATTTCAGACATTAGCTACTAAAAAGGACAATCAAATCAGGAACACACCCCTTGGAGTTTGGAGTGTTTGTTTATGTTTGGTTTTTCACTCGAAATACAATCAAACATTGCGCTGGTCATCTTGAAACACTTCTTATCCCTCATAGGTTCTGCTTTATCTAATGATATGCCCCCTTGTAAATCAATTCTTAATAATCTTTTCTTTGCAAAATATTTGAAGTGAATGATAAAGTATCAATGTACGTCTACAGTCTGGTGGCCGGTGCAGCAGTGCTATCAGCGCTGCTGGGTCATTGCTAATAAGTTAGACGCCCTTGTCAAGGGCAGATGGATGCCCCCGCGGCTGTGTCCAGCTGTGAGTCCCCGCAGTTCTTCTCTTGTCTTGACTTCCTCTTCAACCTCTCTCTGCAGATTTTACTGCACTTCGGTCCCCATCGGGTCCCTGACTAAAGTCCCCACATCAGCAGCTTCCCTGAATTTGCATTTAAATGTTTTGGTTTTTTTTATTCGCCAACACATCTTGTACTCAGCAGTCCTATTCGCATTGATTTGGTTTCATACTAAAACATGAAATACGATTGTTTGTGCTCTGTGGATCTGGAGCAGGAGGAAAAGCGCTGCCAAATGACATTTTTCAAATTTTATTTTGTCATGACTAGACGTGAAATGACCCCGTGAGTCGTCCGTCTTGCATCTTGACAGGGTGTTTGAATACAAATTACACGTACAGTTGGACGGTGCTCAGATCTTTCATGCGTAGCTGCCACATGCCAGTAGTGCTTGTTCCAACACTGCAAAAAGTATCCAGCTCAACAAGGAATTTGATATGAAGTCACAACATTTCTTTTAACTGGCGAAAGTCACTATCAGAGGATTATTTTGGAAGGCCGCTTTATTTATAGTTACATTACTGGGGAAAAAACATGCAACTTGTTCAGAGTTTGCCGTCTTGCAATGATGAAGCATGTAATTAAAATAGAATAATGACCCAGGTCAAAGGTATCCTTTTAAACTTGTTACTATAAGTGTTGGAAAAACTCAGACAAAACAGGGTTTAATGTTAAAACGACCTCCACAAACCGACACTAAAACTGGCTGATTCTCTCCGCAGGATGATTACCGGGTGTGCACTGAATACAACATCATCCAGAGGGACCAGGCTCCTATCTGCCCTGTGGACGCCTCGGGCTGCTTCACTTCAGAGGTCACTGACTTTGCGGGACAGTATGTCAAAGTGAGTGACATATCATGCATTTACATGTAGATTAGGTTAGCAGACATTTCAAGCATTCTACCCCCGGTCGGAGCCACTGGTATGATGTGCAGGATAAATGCCTCCACAGTATCGATAGCTGGGTGGATTTCATGTTTGATTTGACACCTTCTGGGTATCTATTCTCTGCCTGACTTCCACATTTTCTGATTATATTTGGAAAACTTATCCTGCCATGTTAATAGGTTTTGATTTTTTTAGTTTGGTTTTAGATTAAATTATAGTGTGAAGTCTTAATATCTTCATTTTATATGTAATCTTTTTAACTCATAGGCTGTAAACAACTCCCCCCAAAAAATAGCAATTTAGAGAACATTTACTTGTATCTGAAAAATCTGCAACCAAAGCAGTTTATCATTGTTTACCATTGCATTGGATACGCGTCAGTCACGCCCAACTTCATGTGCATCCTAAGTGGACGGTGAGTTAAACATAGCAGTCATACATGATTTGATCACTATTTCACGTCTGGCTGCAAAGGCCAGGGAGTGGACTCGACCTGGCTGGCCGCTAACAGTACAGCGTGAGCTAATAAAGAGCATGCAGCCACAGTTCTCTGAAAGTCTGTCATAATCCACTTTTGTATTGTGTTAAAGCCTAGTGCGAGTTTCAAGGCTGTCTGAGACATTCTTTATTGCTGTATAAAACCTCGGGGGTGATCAGAAGGAGCGTCAGTCGCGACGCAGGCTACACAAGAAGCCGAGCGAGCAGCCGTTTCCCTGTAACCTGACAAGCCGACGTTTCATTTTGCACACCATGAGGGCTTCGTCCTACAGCCAGAAGAGCCTGCAAGTGAGCGGCAGGATGCGAGTTCAGAGTCCGTCGCCCTCCCGATGCCGGGGAACTTCTTTTGACAGCCGCGGACGCTCGGGCTTTCGTGGAACCGCGGTGGAGTTGGGCACAGAGATCCACCAGCAGCATGCCAACGAGAAAGAGGAGATGCAGGAACTCAACGTCAAGTTTGCCGGATACATCTCCAAGGTCCAGGCGCTGGAGCAGAGGAACGCGGCTCTCCAAGCCCAGCTGGCCGCGCTCCAGGGTCGCTACAAGGGCGGCCCCACCGGCATCGGGGAAGAGTACGAGCTCAAGTTTAAAGAGGTCCGAGACCTGATCGAGGCCCTGACCAATGAGAAGGGAGCGGCTGACATTGAGCGCGGCTACATCGAAGAGGAGGTTGAAGTGTGGAGACTTAAGCTGGACGAGGAACTGGCGCTCAAAGAAGAAGCCGAGATGATCCTGAGGGAGTTCCGTCAGGACGTTGACAATGCCACCCTGCAGAAGGCCGAGCTGGAGAAGCGAATCGAGCAACTGGTCGCCGAGATCGAGTTTCTCAAGAAGCTGCACGACGAAGAGGTGGCTGACCTCATGAAGCAGATTGAGGACTCGAAGATTTCTGCCGAGCTCGACGGCGACCGTCCTGACCTTGCCGCGTATCTGCGAAACATGCGCGCGGAGATCGAGTCGGTCGCCGCCCGAAACGTCCAGGAAGCCGAGAAGTGGTACAAGAGCAAGTTTGACACCCTGAAAGAGCACGCTGGCAAGCACGAGGAAACGATGAAGACCATGAAAGACGAGATCACGACCTTCCACAACCAAGTCACAGACCTGCAGAACCAGATCGACGGCCTGAGAGCTCGCAACGCCGCCCTGGAGCAGCAGCTGGACGAGATGGAGATGTCCCACATGGAGAAAGTGGGCAACCTGGAGGGCATCATCGCTCAGCTGGAGTCGCAGCTCTGTGATACCAAACTGGAGATGACCAAGTATCTTCAAGACTACCAGGAACTGCTGCACATTAAGCTCAAGCTGGATGCGGAGATCGCCACCTACAGGAAGCTGCTGGAGGGGGAGGAGAGCAGGCTGGGAATTGACAAAGATGCCTAAACCAACAGAGAGAAGACCTGCGGTTTATGATGGAGTGGAGTAACCAGCTTATTCTAACGGAAAAATGTCCATTCTTCCCTGTCTCCTGTTCCCGGGCTGGGTACTCTTCATGATCTGTATCATAGTCAGTCTGACACCAAGATTTAAAATACCAAACAATGTCTAGATTGTTTTTTCTTTTATAACTTTTGGTCTTTTTAACACATACAAAAATTCAAATCTGGTTCATAGATTCTTTTAAATCATTGTTTAGGTTTGTCATGTTCTAATGAAGAAAACCCATCATGTTGTTATTGTTATGATATTATTGGATAAAGAAAAATTAGGATCATACATTAAACTTTTGGTAGCAGATTTCTGTACAGTTTTGGATACTGTGTGCCGCAGACAAAGTTCTGTGGCTGTGAAAGATTTATTGAGGTATTACACCCAGCTCCCCTCACCCCAATCACCCCAATCATTTATCTTGCCACATCTGACCCCATTATCATTTTGCATGCGCCTGCTTGCCAACCCTCTACAGTCTCTCCGCTGCATATTTTGACATTACTCGCTAAAACAACCTTCCCTTCCATTTCATTGTCTTTCCCTCCCTTCAGTTCCCCCACCACCACCACCACCACCACCCCCCCACCCCTCCCTCATTGTTTTGGCAGGCTTCATTTCTCCTTGTTCCTTCCCTTCCCTTTGCTCTCGCTCCCGCAGTACACCTGCTAAATTTACCCTCCCTCTTTTCCTGCCAAGTCAGCCTCACCATTATACCTCTGTCACTTCCCTTTGCTACACTTTCTCACTTTCCACCATCACCGACTCCCTTCATCCCAATTTTGGATCCCGCTGCTTTAACAATGAAACACTCAACGCAAACAAAGCAGAACATATAGCCTTAGTGTTGCCACTGGTCTTTATGGTTCTCCCAGTTTACTGAAGATGTTTTGACGCAACTGTGGACCATTTACACTAATGTTGACCAACTGTTACCTAATAAAGATTCAAGTGAGTGCATACAAAACGGTGATGTGAATCTTTTCTTCAGAAAGCGACCTGCTCTCGTCTGTCTTGTTTTCTTTTTTCAGTTTCATTGCTTCCCTGTCGCTTTTTCATCACTTTATTTGTCTGAGGTTTTTTTTCTTTTGCTCATTCACAGTTAACAAATACAAATGAACTGTCACACGTGGGAAACGTGCCAAAAAAAAAGGGTGACGCCAAGTCGGGCATAAAAGATCTGAATGTTTTTCAGTCTTTGCTTATCTCTGAGGGAAAAGGGTTGGTTAGGTTGCTTTACCAAGGCTATTTTCTGCAGCATGCAGGCTGTGTTTGATAGCCTAGATGGGGTAGTTGAGATGATTAAACACAAGAGTAAAATGACTGTTTTGGAACTGTAACTCTGCTGATTAATTAGGCCTTGCTGCAAAGAGAGAGAGAGAGAGCGAGAGAGAGAGAGAGAGCACGTAAGCCCGGGTAATTTTGCAGCATATCAAGTAACCTCTTATTTATAGTCAACAGACCAGGTGGTGAAATGGCTTCATTCTCTCAGTGGGTTGCAGGCTAATTTTCCAATGAGTCTCCACATCACAGGTGTACCTCCACGTTTTAACGAGCCTGGGTCACAGCAAAACAAAGTGCGCTCCCGCCTGAAAAAGTTCTGCCTCCCGAAAAAAACAAAAAAAACCCAATCCCGTCTCTACAGAGAGGTCACGACCAACAGCCTGCCAAGCACCTCGCTGCAAACCCATATTTATGAGCTTCCTGCGAATTGCACAGTGAGGTTGGTTAGAGGGAGATGAAAGACTGCGTGATAAGGCACAGGGCTGATTATGTATTAGATTGTTTGCAATAAGCAATGAGCTGCATGACAAAACACACAATTTTCTTTTTGGTGATGTTTATCTGTGCTGTGTGAGCTCACTTTGACCTTGACTGCAAATTTACCCGCATTCTTTCTGAACAGAAGCATAAAATCTTTCTATTTCCAAGGTTTGAGACTCTTCTGAAACCTGAAAAGTTTATTTTGCTTGGTGTTAAATTGATGTTGGGAGGCTTTTTGGACGGCAGCCATTGCTCAGAAAAAAAGCACCATGAAATAGCCGAAGTAAAAATGTAGAAGAAATCCATCATTTGGTAATAAACCTCCTGTATTCTATTGCAGCATGTCCATTCTCTGCAACATTGATGTTGTATTTACTGAGTATAAACACTCATTCTTTGAAGGTTTTATACACAAATAGATTTAGTTTGATGCATCCCCGTTATATTTTTCATGCACTGCAACAAGCTGCAGCTCCACGTTGTGTTTCACTGATCATCTCTGGGACACAAATCATGGTGTGAACTTACTTTTCATGTTAAGGTGTTAAATACTGCTGACGTTTTGAGGCAGAAGGCGTTACTTGTTATTTTCATGTTTATGAGAAAAGTATTCGAAGGGAGGGAAAAAAAAACCAGGACAAAAACAAATGATAAAACTGTTTGCAACTGTTAACAGTAAACAAGGTACATTTGTTGCAAAAACAGCCCAGAAGAAAAAGAAAGTTGCATTTTTATCATTTTTTTCAATTCTCTTACTTTGGTAACAATCTGTCGTGGTTATGAGAGCAGCACTAATCTGACCACACCGAACCAGTTCGGATTTTTAATCAGTGCCTTGTGTTGTTGTAGGATGCTGACAAGCACATCATCAAAATGCTGAAGGAGATGGGTCGTCTCATCAACGCCAGCACCTTCAAACACAACTACCCTTTCTGCTGGAGGTAAGTCGTGCACGGAGGTCACACTGCTGCCGGTTGTGTGACAAGACAGTTTAGTGGGGAGCTGTGAGACCCTCAGAACAGTTAAAAATAAACAAGACGCGTGACAGAGGGGACTTGTGAAGTATGACCAGATTTTCATGTTATCTTTCACGCCGAACGGATTATTTTCAGCTGGAAGTCTCGTGTTGTGTTCAGTTCAGGTTTGCTCATATCGAAGTTGATTGTTGTTCTTGTCGACATTAAAGTAAACAAATGAATGGAGGTTGTGAGGCACAGAGCAGTTTTCTACAAAGTTCACATCAGTGTGGTGACCCACATACGAGCCAGCTCACTGTAACTGTCAGGTACATGCAAACACACCCTTTTTGACTAGGCTAAGTCGCTCCCCCTGTTGGAGGAGCTGCAATCTGACCTGAGCAGGATTAATTAACCTATGTAAATATGCAGAGATCGGCCCGCTAAGCCACTGAATGACACGGCCCGGTTCATGTGGAATCGCAGCATTAACGACCATTCAAGCACCGCAAAGCAAAAATGTTGGGTGAAGCGTTTCTGAAGAGATTTTGGGAGATTTAACAAATACATTAATAGTCCATGTGAAAATGTACTATGAATATAAAAAGGTGAATAACAAATAAGTTTTAAAATTAACATTTGTCACAAATCCCGATTACAGTAAGTTTTTTTTTAAATATTCTTTGCTTGTGGAATCGGCGTCTGACCTTTTTTCAGGCATCTTTATTCAGTCGAAAAATACTGAATGTATTTACAACAGAGAGACTAAATCATGATGTTCACTTCAACCCTCCATAATATGAATTCAGTCACGTTTATATGCGCCAAGAATATTATTGGATTCAGTCAGTGAATCTATCCCATCATGCTCTGCAGTCAATTGAATCATTTTTGAAATAACGTAACCTTTGCCTATATGTTCAGGTCCGACACCCCTTTGATCTACAAAGCTGTTCCCAGCTGGTTTGTGCGTGTGGAGCACATGGTGCAGAAACTGCTGGACAACAATGGACAATGCTACTGGTAAGCCGCTTTCGCAACACAAGTGACAACCAGCTCTTGTTTGAGTTCAAGGAAGAGGCGGTTATGAGCCGCTCGCCCAAACAAGTGGTCTTAAATATGTGAAGCCGAGGCAGACAGCAGGAGCGGTCCCAAAACAATTACAGCCGTGACTCTGCACCACTACATCAAGTTGTTGGCCTGTCTCTGCTGGTCAGCTCTCACTGGGTGCAGTCATTCTAAATGGCAGGACGGTGGATTTTGACTGCATGCTGCTGCGATGACGTTCCTTTTTGTTTTTCATTACGTGGGGTTAAAATCCTCATCAAGGCGGTTTGTTATGACGCACGAGGGAGCGGCTTTATTGAAAACATTAGCATGATGCTAATTGTAAAGGCAGAACATGGAGAAAAAGCGAGCGTCAGCATGATGGCTTTGCTAAGTGGTATTACCCCTGGTGCTCCCACTGCTCTTTCCTGAGCCACAGTAGCTGCCTCTGGTAATGGGACTGTCACACCGAGATGAACGACTCGCCGCGAGGAAGGTGAAGACACACAGACACACATGTACAGCGCCACCAACACAAACGCACCTACAATTTCATAAGGCTACATTCCCAATCACATAGGTTTTCCTACACCCTGTTGCCACTTTATTAGGGACACTGAGCTGGAACGCATAGAGACCGTGGAAATAGTGGTTGTGTTTACCTTTGTTTCCTGGTTCACCAGATTGTAAATAAACCTGTCAGCACTGGGCTGTGAAATACAGTTTGACTGCATCGTAATCTTTCTCACAGAGTGGAACAAGCTAGGATTGACTGCATGCTTAATCAACAAGTTTTATTCCAATGTATGTTCAAAAATCTTCGGTACGTCGCAGTTTATTTATGTTGGATTGGCATCATCATGTATGAGCACACAAATGTTGGAGGGAGTGTCTGTGGAAGGATTCTCAGGGCTTCTTAAATCCAATTTTTTCACAATTATTGTCTTACAAAAGTGTAAGAATGTTCCAAATGTTAAAGAACCAGAGTGACATTTTAAATTCATTGTTTGTCTCATAAAATATTTATGAAATCATAAGGGGAAAATGCAAAAAAATGCTATTTTGAATTGTTCTATCCTGTTAACAAACATGAGATTCAGTCGTTTGACCTCCTGATTTAACAGAAAAGTCTACAGATGTTTGTAGGTTTCACCATGTTTATTTTTTTTCTCGATTCCCAAATGGGAATTTCTAGTTTCAGCTTTTCCGACGTTAATTATCTGATTCGGTTAAAATAAGTGTGTTTTCGTTTTGAATAAATTCAATCTTCATACCGGAGTTCAAGCAACGAGGAAAACTGTCTGCTTGAAACACTTTTGGAGTTCAGCAGGTTTATGTGAAGTTCACATTAGTTGATGAGCGACTTTAGAAAAGGGGAAAAAAAAATCTCTGGGTGATTTGTTCGTTTTATCTCCGTTCACTCACACGGTGCTCTGCAGACGGGAGCTGAGTGTCTGTGGAGGGAGTTCTGTCTGATTTCTCCAGATGCCCGTCTGTCAGAATAAATTAACGATGGATTTAATGAGTCCTCGCAGGGCGCCGGGTTTCTTCTGAGGCTTTAGGTGCTGGAAGCTCGGCCACTGTCGTCACAGGTTTTTTTTGTGCAGGATTTTCCTTTAGTGCTCATGAAATGTATTTTGTTCATTATCATTTGTATTCTTTTTTTGGTGTAAAATCAGGTATTTTGGTATTTCTTTCCCTTCCAAATAAAGTCTAACATGAGACTATCATTTTATTTTAAGCCAATAAACATTTGTCAGCTGAAATTACAACTACTCCCCAAAAGATACTAAGAACTGTACTTAAAAGTATGATTTCAGTACTTCCAGTATTTTCAATGCATCCATTTGTAGCTTTTTTTAAACAAAGGCCTTTACATTTTATGTAAATATATAATAACAATTTACATCCTTATAAAGAAAATGTTTTTAAAAATGAACATTTATGAACTGTTGCAATTTTCAAGGCCTTCAACTACACTGGTTGTTTTAAAATAATGCTATACCTTAGTTTTATTCACTTTAACTCTAACAGGAGTGAAACAATCTTTACATAGTAAAAATAGAAGCACTAAATGTGTTTGTTCAAACTTTTCAGCCGTGCCCTTTCCAGAGCAGCTCCAAGTGCCTGTGGTGGGACTGTTCACGTCCTTGAACGTGATCCAGCGTTAGCAGCTACCAGCAGCTCTCATTAAAGCAGATAAACACAACTTTATGCATATTAATGTGCCTTTTCACAGACCTTTGCTCTATTTTTAGCTTTGGAGAGGGATGAACCACCGGTCATCCGTTTGCTGGTTGTCAAGAGCAGATAAATCAAATCTCGACCTGTCTGCTTCCAGTGGCAAAGATGGGACTGGACAACTACTGCTGGGTGGGCCGGTTGACCAGTTAAACTTTGTCCTTCAGTGCAGTTTTTTCATTTTTTTAAAGGTCTTTTTTCTTAATTCTATAACATTTTTGATCCTGTATCTTTCCTCCGTTATGCAAACAGAGTCCCCTTTCATAGCCATCTTTATATTTCCCACCTGCAGCCGTCCCCAGGGTCTCCAACCTTTAACCTTTACACTCCTTGAATTCCACATTTAGCATGAACTCAGGGGGGTGTTGAATGGGACAGTGGTGAAGAGCAGCAGTGGAAGAAGAAGGGGAAAATCATTAAAGTGATATATTAGGGGCCTAAATAGAAATGCCTCCTACAAATGGGAATTGATGAAGTCTTTGCTTAGCGCTTGGATCTGAGCTTGGCGTTTTCTACCCCCGCCTCCCTTCACGGTTCTCCTGAGATCCATAACTTGGCTCAGTGGGACCGGGAAAAAATGGGAGAAAGAGGAAGCGATTGTGAGATAGCGGATAAAAGCAAAGCTGTTGTCCGAGGTAAGAGAGGAAATGTGAAGAGAAAGGAGCAAGATGCCTCAGAGGCGGCGTTAACCTTTTGTATTTAATCTTCACGCTGAGATCATTACAAGTTTATTTTCACTCCTGAAAATAAGGGAACAGCTGAACAAAGACTAACTCAATTAGGGAATATTACTTTCTTGTGAAAAGAAATATTAAATATTTATGGAGTTTGTGCAAATGTCAAAGTACAGCAATTCAAGTGTGTTAATAGGAGCCTCACTGGAGATTCACAAATAGGTTATGTTGGATTCGTCCTGCAGTTACATTGTTGGTCGAATTTCTTTATTCATAATTTTGGGATGTCTTAAACGATAAACCTCTGAACTGACAATAGACAAGGCCAAGGCAAATTTTTATGTATTGCATTAGTCAGACACAAGGCAATTCTCAGAGCTTCGCAGTGGAAAAGAGAAATCACCATAAAACAAAAGTAAAACATTTAAAAGTAGAAATTAAAGAAGGAAATGAAAAGAAGCAAAAACTTTTATTGAAATAATGCAGACAAATAATCAACACTTGCTGGACCGTACTTGTTCTGTATGATTCTATCCTCTATGTGTTTCTAAGATAAAATGGGTTTTGTGATTAAGAATAGATGAACCTCAAAACAAATGGTTCATCACACAGTTCTCTTATTATCATTTAATAGGATTGTTTTGACCTCTTGCACAGTCTGACCTGTAATTACAGCGAGCTGAAGCTGCCAGGTAGACCATAAATGTCCTTAAGAGTCAGATAATCAAAAGATGTGCAGTAAGCAGATATTCCTTTAAACGTCCTCTAATATATCTTATAACTCCACCATGGTGGTTTGTTTCTTGGCAGTGATGGTCCTATTGCTTGTCTGTGTGCAGGACAACTCCAAAAGTTTGCTCCAGATTTAGATGAATTTGTTAGCTGCTCGGCTTAACTGCTGCGTAGGATCACCGCAGGGCAGGTCAGAGCTGTGTGCACAGGGTTACGTCTCATTTTGCAGAGCTTTGTTTCGTACCTTCTTTGTTTTGGTTGTTGTCAGTTTTATTGAAATATTAGACCCTCCAGATCTTTGGCTAAATGTGAATAAACCATTGTTTTAAGCTGCCTTTTTTCAATGGTAAAAATGTACATAACTGTGTGTGCGTGTG
>JAUESF010077602.1:0-13024 GCA_032274765.1 Malacoctenus tetranemus | reverse complement strand
GTCCAAACGCCCCCCCCCCCCCCCCCCACACACACACACACAAACACACACACTCCAGTAATGAAATCAAGTCCCCCCTTTTGTGATGCGATGTAACAGAAGGAGAGGAAAAGAGGGCAGGCTGCAGGTAGTGCTCTCAGGTATAAAGAAAATACCCATGATCCTTTTACCCCACCGGCAGACTGACATTTCGGTGTCAAGTGAGGAAGGTAAGGCGCTCATTGGAAAATTATTTTTTGATTAGAACGTTCCTTTGCGAGCACACTGACCCAGAAACGTCTAAATGGAAGACATAACCGGTTGCTCAAAACCTCTAAAAAGGTAAAAGAGAATAGTGCTTGAGATCTTTAAGCTCAGGATTCACTTACAGAAAAAGAGAAGAGAGAAAATAGAAGTGTTATTTAAATAACTTAAGTGCTAGAAACTCCTTTGAAGAAGTTTTACAAAGTTGTACATTGTGACAGAGGCAGACAAAAAGTTTTTTAAGGAAGCTTTTTATATTACTTTTTTTTTTGTTAATCTTTGAACATTTCCACAGGCTAAATTTACCCTGGCAGGCCTCAACATAGCTTGACTCAACTTGGTCCCAGTCGATCCCTAAAAGGGTTGCGTCGCATGTTAAAGTGTGTTTTGTCATGACAGCACAGTGATCCAAAACTGCGACGACATCCTTTGTATGTGACATTTCAGTGATCAGCTTGTTGGTTTTCCTGTCAACATTCATCCTTGTTGACGGAAACAAGAAACTCAGTGTTGTTAGAAATGAGAGGTGTTTCTCGTAACTGATTTGCTGTCATTGTTTGCTAGCTGTTGTCATTCTGTGGTCAATGGGTGGCTTACAATCACTTGACGTCACACTTTCAGCTTTTCTCATCGGACTTGAAATCCCAGCTGAGTTGTGTTACTAACAAGCAACCGGTAACGCAACAACACAATTTGACGCATTCGTTTCATGGTATGAGCCAGGCGCGAGCCAGCACCGTCAGTGCGAATACATTTGTATCTGGAGCTAACGGGCTTCACTTTGAAGTGGACAGAAACACACATCCCTAGGCCCATTTATTTGCTTGTCTGTCCTCCATGCGTTCGCCCTTCACACTGCACACTCACCCTCCATGCAGCACACTCACCCTCCATGCTGAACACTTGCCCTCTAGTTTTTTCAATTGGCTGTAGTGAGGGGATGCAGGGGAGAAGAGGGGGAGAGATGGACTCTATAACACAAATGTTTGAACTGCTTCCTCCTGAGCTGGTTACTCCAGGATCCAACAGGATGTTGTTACACATGTGCAGTGATGTGTTAAATGTATACCAACCCCATGCCTATATTTGTAGTAATCAATTCACAGAGGGTAGTATCAACGAATTTGAGTGGAGAGGACAGGGAATCAAAGGCACAATGCTGCAACTTTCGGGTGAAACTCCACTAATTCCTGTGAATTGTTGTGCATTGGTATGTGTGTTTATTTGTTTGTGTGTGCACAATATACCAATAGTTGTGAGCTCAGTTTAGCAGTCCATCCATCACCCAATAGCTGCTGACAGCTGAGAAGCGACACACTTACGCTGCAGGGTTTCACTGCTCGTGAGCAAGGCGCCACTGTTTGACAACGAGCAATGCTGCTGGTTCGCCATTATTTTTCATTCATGTATTGTTCTGTACTTTTTCTGTCCTAAATAATGGTTTGGGGATCAAAGTCTCCCAATTTTTAGTTATTTTGTCTTTGAAAGCGTGTATCTTAGGATGTATCCATCAGACCAATGATGAAACCTGACCTGACCCAAAGCTCCTGATGGGGCCTGACTCAGGCCGGACTGCACCAAAACTAAAAGCCAAAATGCAGCGGTGCACGTTCAGCTCACCTGAGGGTTTCATCTGGTTTTATAACAGTGTAAAAAATGACAACAAACTCCCGGTAAATTGGCGATTTTGCAATTTTGGTCAAAGTCGGGGTCAAAACAGAGTAGTGGGACTCAAAGCTAAACAGCAGATGGCAGCAACAACATCAAATAAGAGATGAGTTAATTGCCCAATTCCAATTCCCTCCCTTAACCCTCAATCCTAACCCTCAGTCTCAACTCTCAATTTCAACCATCGATCTTAACCCTCAAAATCCAGATTTAAGGGCGATAGTAATGGGACACCGCTCAATGCAGTTACGTATTCAGAATGTGGTGGGCAGCATTATGCTAAAGCACCAGAAGAAGAATGAGGAGAAGAAGAAGAAGCCATAGAAGACCGCACTGGCTGCTATTGACAAAAGATCGTAAAAAAGAAAAGGTTATGCGACAGCGAGGTAACAAATCCATAACATAGGCCTAAACTAAGACAATAAAATGTTTTTCATTATTTTTATATCTCCATTAACAAAGAAGATACTACATTTGTAGCTCGCCGTCTCCACCGCTTTGCACAGCATGTTGATTTTCTGCAAAACTACAATGCATTCTGGATATCCCTTAATAGCAAGGGAGGTAGTGGAGAATCTCAGTTTTGGGGGATGTCCGTCCCTCAAAATTGAGGGGCAAGTTTGAGGGACGTGAGAATTGCGGGAGAGTCGCAGGAGCACGCATTTTTGAGACTGAGGGCTAAGACTGAGGGTTAAGGGAGGAATTGGAACGCACCTAAAGTTAACTATCTTACAACCAGCAATAGGCATAAAGATTAAACTTACCACTTGTCATTTGTGCATTTATTGTCACCAATTCTGTAGGTTTTGCATTTTTTCAGAATCAGAATTCTCTATCGGCAGTTTGCAAATGTCTACTGAGAGGCTATGTTTAAGATGCAAGCTAGCCAAACAATTCACTGGGAAACCACCTTGTGAGTTGGGAGTGAGTCTCTATCTGTTTCAGGAAAAAAAAAAAAAAAACAGACCCCAAAACAAAACAAAATCTGATCCTACAAATTGAAGCAAACAGAAATATGCAGGTGTTGTATTCGAGCCCATCATGTCAGAGGGCGTCAATGCATGCGTCTCCTGTGTGCCCCTCTGTGCTGTAACTGAAGGAACCCACAGTGAACCTCCCGAAGGGTTCGAGTTGAGTGGCAAATGGGTAATCCAACCTCACTGCTGCTCTGGGCACTTTCATTCTAGAATACTAGAGGGAATTTGGATCACTGTTTTGGCCATAATGTTTCCATTAACACCATTCCAGATAGTTCAATAACATAAAAAGCAGGACAAAGTGCAAAAAAAGGGGATTTGTCTTTACCACTGTGAACTCAGTGGGGGTCATTTCTGTATAAGAAGGCAACGTGTAAAACTGATTCTTTTTGGGTCACCACTATTAAAGCAGGGGTAAATACATGAAGTCAATTGTGTTTATATACTGTATGTCAGAACATCTTGAAAAAGATGCAAGTAAACAAGCTATGCAGAATCTCATCTTGCTTTATTTAGCTTTGATCTGATGAATTTCAGGCCTCTGAAAACAAAAAGTTCAAACTTTTCTGACATGGCGCATGATTTAGAATTTTACCAGGTCTTTTTTTTTTAAATCTCCCCTAAGAAACAAGAAACTGGAAAAAGAAAACACTTAATATTGGATCAAACACATGTCAAGGTAGGATTTGTTTGAACAGAACGAGCCAGAATCCAGATAAAAGATGAGCAATCGGCACTTAGAGCTTCAAACACATTATGCACATCTTTAAAGACAGATTAGGTACAAATTCTCACACGTTTGTTTTTTTTTCATGCCTCTGAAGCCAAGTGTGGTGTAAAAAAAACCAAGCAAGACAGTGATGTTCATTTTGAATGCGAGTAAGTAGAACAAAGTCATATCTGTGGCGTGGGCACATCTTTGTTTTAAGAAGTGCACTAAAAGAAGGAGCCTTGTGAATGCACTGACTAATATAGCAGAACGAGGATGTTTTAATCTATACTCAAGAAATGCCTCTTTCGGTTAAATCTAGTCAGATCCTGTACAGCAGTTGTACCATGAGATCTGCCTCCACAAAGGTCTGATGACCTTGGTTTGGGCAACAACTAACGAGAACTAACAACTTTCAAACTGCACAAACGTACTTTAAAACTAGGAGGATTTCGAGAGCGCAAACCACAGCCGAGACACCTTAGACCTCCCTGCTTTAACCTCTTGCATGTTTTTTAAAGGGGCTGCACGTTTCTGTACCACATCAAGTAAATGTTGCTTCTCGTCACTTTAAATCACTAGATGAGTAGGTCCAACGAACCCAAATTTGGTCACATGTTCAGTGCACCACTGTAAATAAAGCACCATGCAAATGTCATCAAAATCATTCAGGAACTTTTAGAGTGATCCTGATAACTGACCAAAAGACAGACAGATGCTCACAAGAAACATTATTCCATGTGAAGGTAAGAAGGGCTAAACATTGTGAGGACATTTGTATGTTTTTTTCTATGTTATTCTGTTTATTTGGTACAATTACAACTACGATCGGAATTCAGAATGAATGTGTTCCATGTTAGTCTGCAAGCCAGGCTGATTGTGACTTTGCTTCGCCTTCAGGTGCTGTGCTGGGCTTGCACATCGTGTCAGCAGATGTGTTCTGGTGGTGAGGTTTCTGTTCCAGTTGCACTGATACCAGGAGAGCAGGTTCGGCCTTCAATGCAAAGATTGATGGTTTCACCCATGGTTTCATGTGTCAAGCTGTCATTGAGCAACACACTGAACCTAAAGTTTCTCCCACTGTATGTGAATTTGTGTGTTTATGAAAGGGGGGAAAATATGTCTGACAGTGTAAAATAATGCTGAACACAGGGAAAAAGTGCTTCATGAGTGGTGTCTCTTTACCATCAAATGGTCTATGTTGTCATTTATAGTAGGAGATTATGTTAACCAATCAATGTTAACTTTAGTATTCTCTAAATGTAACCACAAAACAGTCATGCCTGGTAAGAAAGTAGATGCAAACATCCATTAATTATCTTTATGTGTAAACCATCTGTTCAGATGTGACTCCTAATAGTTGTCTTCACGAGAACCATGACTTCAAGCATTGTTTTCCCCCACATCACATATAGGAACCCCCCATGCCCCCGCCCCCACCTGTAATCCACCAAATTGCTGTTACCTAACCCAAAGAGTTGGTGTGTGAATTGAGGTACACCCTAATTAATGGTTTCTTTCTGCAACAAAGATTAGCAAGGGAATCACTAGATCATCAAGCTCAAAGGCTCAGCAGTGGGCGCGACGTCGGTCACAGGTGCACCGGAGCTGGTGGCCCAGCTCGCCAGTGTTTCTATCCAGAGTCAGGGCGTTGCTGAGTGTAGACACAGTAGCTGCGAGAGAAAGACTCCTTCGACGACAGCAGGGTGAAGAGTCACG
The DNA here is from genome assembly GCA_032274765.1 of Malacoctenus tetranemus. NCBI lineage: Eukaryota > Metazoa > Chordata > Actinopteri > Blenniiformes > Labrisomidae > Malacoctenus > Malacoctenus tetranemus. The sequence continues at coordinate 7,708 of JAUESF010077602.1, read as the reverse complement.
AGAGACGAAGCAAAGGCAAGTAAGCAAAAGTCAGCCAACTTTTTAATTTGCTCCACAGGGTTCAAGAAGCAATTAGAAGGAGCACTTGCTGATCCGACAGAATGTCAATGCTGCTGTGTGTCGGTGTGTGTGAAGCATGGGATGGACCAATTTGGGAGTCACAAAAGTGGCAGAGATTTTTCCCTGTTTGGGTCCAGAGTTCCACTTTGTGGTGACAGCCAGCAGAACAAAGCCACACTGTAACGCTCTAGAACCGCCTCCATATCACTGTTAAAGAAAAAAAGTCACTATTTACATCACCCCAGTTTATGATTCCCAGTCATCAGCAAGAGAGACTCGTTGGATATGTGTTTGGACACGTAGGCACTTGTGTTTAATGGGCTGAATGTGGAATGGACCAGCACAGGAACAGCAGGGTCAAGGTTAAACCCACAGTCAGTGTGCAGATTTCAAAGTGTAAAAAGGTTTGTAGCTCGAGGTGGTCAAGGACCAGCTGAGAAAATACCTGGCATAAGTAACGCCGGCTAAACAGTGAAACTCCAGCTCACAGTGGAACCTTCCCCTCCACACAGCCACCACTACCCTCCAGCCCGAGCAACTCCCAACCAGTCGGAACCTGGGCCCCAGCATTCAGTGGAAACACTGGAACATGTCTCTGGCCTGGTCAGTCTTCCCTTTGATGATAATGGGAAGGCCAAAGGGGGAGAAAATAAACTTCCTGCTTCTTTTCTATATATACACTTACAACGGAAAAGCAAACAACCATGTTTGTGGTGGAACGAGAGGCAGAGAATGGCATGGCATGTGCATGTCTGCAGAGAAAGCCTCTCTCAAGGCCAGAAGCCTCAGGGGTGGGGGGTGGGGTTGGGGGGGTTGGGGTGCATTTCACAGCAGCAACATCAGTTTATGATTGCGTGAGTTTTCTGACTGACACCCTCAAGGGCCTGAAATAACATGGACAGGGGCCATACAAGTCTCCAACAGCAACTATTTACAGGAAGCAGAGCGAGGACTCTATCTCGACCTGAGTTCATCTTGGGGTCAGGAGTTCATGTCAAACGCCAATGCTACAAAAGTTAACTGATGCATCGACAGAAGTGAGCACAGGGCGTATTCGCCATGTGTTGTTTATTCCGATGTGAATAATCGAGCTGGGATTTCCAACTTGGAGAAAAGTGACTGCAGAGTTATTGATCCTCAAAGTCAATCAAAGCAGGGTTTTTTTTTTTTTTTTCCGACACACTAGCTCCAGCGTGCAGCAGTATGGAGTCATGTCAGGAGGGAACATCCATATCCTTCACTAAACCCAGGCGCACATGGAACCACATCGACACGACTTCAGCCATGATGCTTTGGATGGTTGAACTTCATTCTCATCACTTTCTCAAGTCAAAGTCACTGCCTCTTATCACATTTAATCACAGGTGCTCTGAGAATTTTGTTCATGACCAAAAGTAGCATTTTACCGAACGAGACTCCCGGTGTAACTGCCAGCATGGATGGAATTTACAGCTTGGCGAGTCCCCTGCAAATATGTGTTTGACGCTAACTTTTTCTGTCAATTCTGAAAATAAGACCAAGGTTAAAAATGCAAGAGAGAACTGCCAAGTATGCCGGATGATGTAGTCAGGTTCTCTATTCTCTTACTTTCAACATATTAGACCAACACTACTGTGGCTCAGCTGGTCGAGCAGGTCGTCCCTCCATCAAAAGGGTGGCCCTCTCCTGGTCCCTTTTTCTTGGCAAACTGAAGCTTCATTTGTTCTATTTATTGTTAGGGAATTACAATGAATTAGCTGCATTCAGAACTCTGTTGTTTGTTGGTAATTTAGCAATAACTGCCCGGTGCACCGATGAGACGTGTTTTGTGTCTGAAATATGTAAAGAAAAAATGTATCTCAATCATATCTCAATTTTTTAAAGAGTTTTTTGATCTTTTTATATTTCCTCCATCAAAATGAATGCGTTAAAGTCTGCTGAGAAAAAAAAATTAAGAAATTACCATCACATAGCTGCCAAGACAAAATGTTTCAAATCTGTTTTTGGCTGTATACACTGGAGTTCCTATGGTGGTGCGCCTGCATGGCTCCTATCAATCACTGGGGGCTTTGTGACAGAGGTCTGGGGGCGATGGGGTGGTGCTGTAGGAGGCTGAGCAAGTTCTTGCCAGATAGTGGCCAGTGTTCTGTCTCCGCTCACTGCACCGATGCTCCCACAGTTTGCCAACTCATCAATCCCCTTGCAGACACACTGCTCCATGCCTCCAAATAGTCATTTCAGTAGTGTTTTGAGACCTTGAATCACTGAAACCAGAGGGACCGAGACTTACACAGGACCAGAACACAAATAGTGAACTAAAAGTCAGAAATTTTGAGATTATCTTCTTGCTTGAACAGCGCTTCTTCTCTGCACTACACCCCATTTCAATTGAAAACAGGTGTAAAGTACAGTATATGCATATGTGGGTCAGTCTCATAAAATATCTTCTCTTTCATTGACAAGCAGCTTATTCTGCTCTTACTATTGACTCATTTTTTGTTTTAGGGAAAAAAAGAGACTTTCTAGCAGTAAACGATTTATTGCCAATAAACATTCCAACAAAGAAATAGTCTAACAAACACTAATTTCCTTACTTTTTTAATGCAATGTTCAATCCAAACAGAAACATACAAGTTTGCTTTCCTTACGCAAACACAATATAACATATTTCCTGTGATAACTCAAATTGCAGTTTCTCAAATAAAGCTAACACAAGCAAAATAAATCCATCTCAACTTTTGGCCCCAGCAACCTGCAGGACCACCCGGGGTCTCTCCAGGCCGAGCGACACAGCATTTTTGGATTCAATAGCAAATGTCTCTGTGCAAGTTTTCAGGCCTGCAGAGAAACTGTGTACTGCATGTACACGTGACACATTGCACTAACACATTTTCAGGTTGGTCTTTTTGGGTGTCAGAAAGATACTGTCATAGCCTTTCCCGGGGGAGTATAGGCAGTGCAGCCAACTCCTCAGTAAGGAAGGATGCTATTGGCTGTCTAGACAACGTCATTACCTAATTCGTAGAACTGGCAGTTTGCCAGGGTAGGATCAATTTTGTTGAGATTCACTCCTGGACACAGACGACAGACCTCTGAGCTTCTCTCTGCACCACAGCGAGACTATCGGTATTATTGTTTTGGTCAGCTCTTCTCTTGTTGGCTGTGGGCTGGTGTAGATCTGGCCAGAAACCTGTAAGTGCTTCAGGATCCCACTACCAGAGATCATGGAACAGGGTCGGCTGTTACTGTGTTTTCAACTGGGCCTGCCACTTTGCATTTGGGAGCCGGCGCTGAGCAGACACCACACTTTGATTAAAAGCTGTGTGTGTGACCGGGGAAGATGATTAAAAGCGAAAAGAAAATAGCGAGCACAACACATGTCTCCTTTCACTCTGTGTATTAGCTTCAAGTCTTTTTTTTTGCCACACTTTACACAGCATCAGACATAAACACAACAGACATAAACAAACAAATGCTGCACAGCAGATTTGCCGCAGAATAACAAAACTATAATAAAATATAATTGAGATTTTATACATAACTTATCTATAACATCCATGACAGGTAAGTAAAAAAATGTTGGCAACAAATAATATGAAATTCAAACTATTTTATCTAGACTATAACTGTTATTTTTACTGTACTGTTCTTTCCAGACCTGCAAGGCAAAAACAGTCAAACACAGAACCAATAAATCCTCATTCTCAGCCAGTTACTCTCAATAAATGAATTATTATCTATCACGTTACTCTTTTTATAAATCATCATTCAACAGATATAAACAATTATGAACTATATTTTTAACCTGAAATTTGTTTCTTGCTGTTTTTTTAACCAACAGACAGGCTTTTTACTGCAATACATTTAAATCATGACCACTTATAACCATGACATTTGCACCGGCGATCTGATCTGCCGAGACAATGGAGCCTGGTCCTGCTCCAACCCGAGGCCAAACGCGGAGCTAATGAGGAGCAGGCCGGCATGGTCAGCGGCAGTGGCCTCTGCGGTAAGGGGTGTCCAGATCATTCAGGGCCACATGGCTGTTGCTTTTGCTGGAAAGCTGTGACGCCATCCGGAAGTGATGTCGAGAATTAGCAGACTCTAACATTACAGCGGCGCTTATTTGCCGGCCTTGGAGAACCACGGCCTGGTGATCCATGTGAATCTGTTGAGTATTACTGCTATTCCGACCAAATCTGATTTGTGACATCTGCTTCCTGTCAGAGAGGCCTGCACTCTCTCGGTCGCACACAAGGTGATTGTTTCGATCGGCCTCACTAGTACTAATGTCCACACGAATAAAGGAGCATAAGGAAAGATCAATAAAATGACGCTTAACAAGGGGTGCAACCTTGAACGTTGTTCCCCCTCTTCATTCTGACAAAGTAACGGGTGATATTATCCGTCCAGACACCCACATTTGGCTCAGTCGCAATTCGGCTCCAAAAATAAGGCTGTAAATGTCAGAGTGGAGTATCACCTCATCAATCTATATAACAGTCATGGCTGATATCAACATTCCTAATATTTTTTCTTGTTAGATCACTTGACATTTGCAGGTGCATCCAGTTGTGTTGTCTAAAATTGCATAAATGTCATTTCACATAACCTAAAAAAAACAAAGTAGATAATTTAGCAACAAGCTTTTAAAGGTTGAAAATGACAGGAACAATAGCAGTCTGTGTGGGACTCCAAACTAGTTTCATTTGCCTGTTTTACCCAGTCTTGTTAGTTTTTACCACAACCTGGTGTAACAAAAGAAACAAGTATGAACACCCATGTTGGGACAAGAGGATAGTCATGTCAAACCTGGCAACCCTCTCGAACATGGCAACCCAGTAAAAAATGTTGGTCCGCGGATACATTGGGCTTGTCATTGGCCCCCGAAAGGGGTTGTTTCAAGGACCACCGGGTCCGACTATAGCTGCAAGCTGTTGCCGCTAGAAGCCCCTTTTTTGATCCCCTGAGTGAACATCGAGCACCGCGCACCCGTACACACCCGTACACACCCGTACATACACACATGACTACACCACAAAACTCCCATGACCTGAAAGTGACGCCGGACAACCCGCGATCGCCAGTGCACACTACCGGGTAGCCGAGCTGCCCTTTTGTGAGTGTTAAGTGTGTTCAGCCTCGTGAGCTCTTTAGCAGAGCACTTAGGGCAGGCAGAGCTTTGGCCGTTGTCTTACTCAGACTTGGCGCGCCACATTACACACACACACACACACACACACACACACACACACACACACACACACAAGACAGCCGAGGCCATTCCGGACCAAATGGAGGCATAATGAAGAGTACGTAAGGTCACGCAGGTCCTAGTCTCTGACCACCAACATCTAATCAGTGCAAGTTTGAATGTGGACTCACAGGACAAGCTAAATGCTAAGTAAGGCAAGTCCAGGACTTTGCATCAGTCCAGCAAGTCGAAGTCGACTGCATCCAGCTCATAGTTTAGGAGAACATACCCTGAAGAATTGCCTTCCTTCCTCTATTTTTTTTCATTTATGTTTTCTTATTTTAAATAAATATTTTCTTCCTCTAAAAAAAAACACGTTTACTGGGTAGAGAAAGAGATGTCATTAGTGATTGGTTGCAGCTGATGTGCAAAGACAAATTGTTTGTGAAAGATCCTGTGTCCAGACTGACTTAGCATCAATCAAATTGTCGAGTGATCATACTGTAGATTTCTATAGATTGCTACTTTTGTGTCTTTGTTTGGTTCCCGCATTGAATTGCAGCTGCCTAAACATCCTGTTGTATGGATGAAAGGGATGTCAGTGCTGCATCAGTGGTCCAAACTCTGCGACCCTGTTGCCTCGTATTCAGCTGATGTATCCAGCAGTTGCAACTATATATGGGACGCAGAGCTCACTGCAGGACAAATGATCCCTCTCACAGAGATGTGGAGTGCGTTTTTAATAATATATTCGCCTCATCAGCATCTCACCTCTCAGCCTATGTTCTGTGAACTGCTGAAGGATGGAGGGGAGGCCTTGGTGAGGAATGAAAGCCGAAAGACGTTCGGCTCAGCAATATTAGATCCATTGTGAGAAAAGAACAAGCAGCACCGAAAAGGCAAGTGAAGGATGAATCATCAGCGCTTCCTTTGTTTTGTCTTTTCTTTCCCAATGAGCATGAATCTAAAGTGCTACTTGAAAGGACTTTACCCACAAGAAGGAGCTGTGAAGGAAGAAACCACCTGAACAACAGTTTAAAGGGATAGAAAAGGCTTCCTCTTCACATCTGTGACACCAGCCTCCGCGTGTTGGGGAGGCACTGTCAGTGGACCACTCTAATGGACTTTCCATAAACTTTAAAGGTGGAGTCTGACGCTGTTCCCTGTTTCTGTTTACAAACACTGTTCAAACTGAGAGCCCCTCCCCTCGGCTAGTTAGTGCCCGTCCCGTCTCTTCCAGCACAGCTAGTACACACTCACTCGGTCAACACTGGCATTATCACATTACCAGTTATTAGCCATGAATACAGAGAGACTGCTTACAATGCACGATAATGCTGTTGTCTACTGGCAGCCTAACTTACTAACAAATACGCTACTTGGTTAGCAGCATAGCATGCCGCTAAATTAGCAGGCTATCAGAAATGCAGTTTGCATGTAACACACACCCTCTAACTGCCATCCTGTCCAAGAGTAAGCAGGCCAAATCCGCATCGCTCTTCAGCCCAAGCCTCTCCTTCAACGCTCGGAAGCGAGTGAAAGCGATACCAATGTTGACTCTGGTTTTCCAGCGTGCACTATCTAAACTTTTCTTTGCTGCAGAGTATTTCCTTTTCTTCGCAGCTTCTGCCATTTCTTCAAAAGTTTCAGCGACTCTGTCTGACGTCTCCCAGTCATGACTTTGCCCACAGAGCGTCACAACCATATAACTCCGTCATTGGCTGGAGACAATAACACAATCTCCACCAAGAAACGGCCCTAACAAGGTAAACAAAAGGGAAAGATAAAAATACACCCAGGGGGAGGGGGAGTTGCAAAAAATGTCACTACCACTCGAGAGTAGAGACCCAAGGCTACGGACTGAGCTGGTTTTCACCTTTTTAAATCTTGTGTTTATTTTCAGGAGGGGGAACTTTGGACTCCACCTTTAAGGAAGAAGACAGCATTAAATATCTGAAAAAAACTACAATTACTCAGAGAGGCTCCAACAAGATGTACATTGACGGCTCCTGCACACCTGACACTCTTTAAAAGGCCCAGCACTTTTTCAAGAGACGGAATTTCTTTTTTATTTTTCTGTCACCAGATCAACAAAATAGATTCACTTGTTTCTTGTACCACCCCTCACTCACCCTGCAGACTTCATCTAAATATGCCAAGAACTTTCTGAGTTAACCATTGAAGGCATGGGCTGCTGCACTGCAGGGTGCCTGGGGTTAGGTCCAAAAGCCACAGTGGTGAGGTTGCATTTGGTTATGATGCCCCCACTGGGATTTGATTAAGTTACACACTCATCATCTGCTCTTTGAGTCCACATAACAAACGGCCCAACACATTATATAGACAATAATCATCCATATGGGGGGTGTAAAAGCATCTGGCTCTTAAAGGAATAGTGCACCCAAACAATGATGTACCTTCATTTTCTACTCACCCCCATGCTGAACAACACCCTGAAGCACTTTTCTGACGTCT
>JAUESF010077562.1:0-13026 GCA_032274765.1 Malacoctenus tetranemus | reverse complement strand
TGTGTGTGTGTGTGTGTGTGTGTGTGTGTGTGTGTGTGTGTGTGTGTGTGTGTGTGTGTGTGTGTGCGCGCGTGTGCTATGCAACCTGTCCTCTCTGGGGACTGACAGATATCCTGAATGTTAACGCAGATACAAACAAAAGTGAACCTAACTCTTCACCCGGTGCTACAAAATCTTTGGTGCTTCTCCTTTTTCGGTGCGCCGTCGTACGTTTTGAGCGCTCCCTCCCTCGACGACCGCCTCGCCGGCAGCTCGCGCTGAGGCGCGGCCCTGCTCTTACGGCACAATGTAGTTCTGTTTAATTAGAGATAAAGAACAAATACCAGGCCGGGTGCCCTCGTGCAGAGAGGAGTGATTACCCACTGGCTTTGTTTCAACCTAATCCTGTCAATCAATGCGTCCCTTTTGGTCCAGGGGGGACCGAACAAGTGTTTCATTGCTCTGCAAACACGATTTTTTTCTCCCTAAAAATAACATGGATTAAAAAAAAATCATGAAGCAATCGGCAGCTCATTTGCATCCCATGTGAGTTGGATGTTCACGCTCACTTCCGTCCAAGCGTCTAGGCGTCCGTTGGCGCTCCTGGATACCTCTGTTGTTACCACAGCGACCGTCCCTCCTCGTCCCCGCCCCTCAGACACTCGTCTGCTCCGTCTTGTCATCCTCCTGTCCCTCCGTCCACTTGAACCATTCGTCAGCCTGCTCTGTAATTAATGCCTGCATCGCCTTTGCATATGTGACTGTCAGTGGTTTCCCTCCACCGTCTTTTACATCCATCCACTCATCCATCCATCGTGCTCGCCCTCCCTTTCGGTGTTATTGGTTCATTTTTGACCCACTGTCTATATATCTCAATATTATCCATCTCTTCTTAGCTAGGCTTCACTTCCCGCATCCATCCATCCATCCATCCATCCATCCATCCATCCATCCATCCATCCATCCATCCATCCATCCATCCATCCATGCATGCATCCATCCATCCATCAATCCATCCATCCATCAATCCATCCATCCATCCATCCATCTGTCTGTCCATGCATGCATCTTTGCAGGAATCTGTCCATCCATGCATCCGTCGTTCCAGGCATGCATCGTTCCATGTTTTGCATGTGTGCATCCATCCTTACATTCATCCCTCTGTCTTTGCATCCAACCATCCATGAACCGTCCATTTCAGAAAGTTATCCAACCCATCCCTTCATCTGTTCCTCCTGCATTCATCTCTCAATTGAGTCGTCCATCCACCCGTTCTGCTCCCCATATTCACTTCATTGGGTCACATTAATATCCGGTCATCCATCCGTCCGTCCGTCCGTCCGTCCATCCGTCCGTCCGCTTCCCCTGTTGTCACCATGCCAACAAATGACACACTTTCTACATTTATCCTCCATCTCTCCTTTCTTCTTTCACTCTTCTTTTTATCCGTCCACCCATTTACATAACCGTCCATTCTTTATACACACTTCATTCATTCATCTATTACTCCACGCATCTGAACATGTTCATTCATTTTCACTACTTAATGCACTCACCTACCCAGTTCTCCCTCCATCCATCTCTTTATTCCACCATCATTTCATCGATTCTTCCCTTTTTCTTTACTTGCTCTTTTTTCAATCCATTGATCCGTAGACGCATCCATCCATCTACATATGCCCAAAAAGTGCAGATACCTAAGTTATCTATCAATTTATCCAACTTATCATTTCACCTTGTTTTTTTCGAACAATCTGTCCATCTTTTTCCTCCACCTATTCTGTCCATCCATCGACCACTCCCCATGCTCGCTGCGTGCCTCATCCATCACCCATGATTCCCTCATTCATTTCCCCATCCACCCATCTTCAGCGTGCATGTTTTTATACTCCCATCTTGTATCTTCATCCTTCATCCTCCCATCCCTTAAATTTCCATCCAATTTCTCCTCCTGTTCCCTTCCACCCCCCCCCCTCTCTCTCCATCCATTTTCTAAGCTTGGATTATATATTATCATTTGCCCACCACCCATTACAATATTGCCCATCCATCACCAATTCATCGAGGAGCACCATCCATCCACCGGCTCATCCATTGCTTTCTTTCGTCCAACTATCAGGTTCCTGTTGGATTCCCACCTCCCCCATCCACTTCGTACTTTCCATATCGTACCAATTCCGGCCATCAAATTACTCGAACATTCGATGATGCAGTGATACAACAGCGCGCGTTGGATTATTTATTCCTTCAGCTTGACATCTAACAGTGGACTACTGATTTTTCTGAAGGTCAGGACGCCCATTCACTGCCCTACTTTCATAATCTGTACAGTAAGTAGGTCCGAAAATACTCTACAATTAAAATGTGAGGAACTGTTTGGATCCTGGAGACGTCCCGGAGACATGGGTAACCGCAAGATGTTGAAGGTAAAAGGTTACCTCTATTTCCGAGGCGTCGTATAATTAATAGATAGAATGCTATAAGCTAAGTTAAAGGTCACCATGCAGCGCTGTGTGTGCAAAGGACTTACATGTCACTGGTGACTTTTGATACACAATAGATGTGATTATGCATTGATCTCTGCCAGAGTAAAGTGTGATTAACTAATGCTCATGGATTTCTTTGGCTTTTAAAGATCGATGTGTTCTGGAGACGGCAAAGAGTCCTCACTGGGCTCCAGGCATTTTTTACATGCTCTAAGATCCTTTTAAAATGTCTGACTACATTCATGATGTGTGTGGCTGGGGTCCACATCGGGGCACATGAAGCAAGGAGCGTGCATCGCCCCCCCCCCCTCCCCCCCGTGGAGACAGGCTGCCATTGAACTGCCGGCCCCCCCTCACATCTTCTCGCTCCCCAATGGCCGAGTTACAGCTTCGTTCTCTCCAACACTGAATCACTTCATTGGAGGGGAATTTGTCAATCTGTGAGCCAGACCAGGACCAATGATGTCATGTTAAAACACTTAGATTTCAGGGGGGGGGGTGAAAAATGATTGTAATTAACTTGTTAATCCTAAAGTCTGTCTCGTCACATTGGTTCTCATGTTTCCTCTTTAAACTTTGCATCGAAGTTGCCATTTTTTCAGTAACTTCAAATTATAGTAGTAGTATTGGATTGCTTTACGAAGGCTAAATGCATTTATGCAAGTGAACAGAAGCATAGAGTCTAATGGAATCTGAACAGATGAACTGGGGTCCCTTAAGTAGAACATCCAAACCAATGACTGCTCCCAGGGCTTGCAGTATGTGTCAGTTATTGACGGGATAGATTAAATACAGAGAGAATTGTGCCTATAAAGTAACTGATTTTACACATGTGACTACTTGCTTCCATATGTGTATGATCTGTAAGTATGATCTTGTTGCACCCTCCTGAGGAGTGGAGGGGGAACAGGTGCTCGCTGGTGAGTATGAGACATTAGGCTTTATGATTGTTGTTTTTTTTACCTGAGGCCATTGATTACCCATAGATTCGACAGCAGGTCCTCACAGGGATTCTGAGGGGGCGCTCAATGACGCAATGAAGGGCTTTTAGTCTCCTGTGCTGCAACTGTAGCACCGGGATGGGACGCTCTCTATCAATATGCAATCAGTACAGCATCTGGAAAAGAGCCTCAGTGAGTCCTCTTTGATGTTTAATTTATCGAATGACCTCAGAAAACTGTGGAGGAGAGAGGAATTAGGCCCAGGATGTGTCCTGTACACAGGAGTAACACAGGAGTAACACAGGAGTACTAGTGTGTACTGCACGGGCGAGTTACTTCCAGTTCAGGTGGGTCCGTGGAGTGACGTCATACAGCAAAGCGACAGACTGCTGCTACTGATAAACATGACGCACGAGCAGATGAGACCGCATTGCTTGGCCTGACGGACAATAAGCCTCAAGTCGGCAACAAACGTGACAGTCAAAATTCTGTTAGCATGTGATCCAAGAAAGGATTAGATAGAATAGAAGGATAGAAGTCAGATCAACCTCTATACATGCGTCCATGCTAATTTGCATGCTAACTTGTCTTTTGTTTTGGCTTTTTTCAAAGAGACCACAAACTTCGGAAGCAAAGAGCTTTGATCCACATGTCGCTAACAGTTGAAGCTAATTTATTTCCCATTTAACTATTTCCTTTGAATCTCATTGAAAGGGCTGTGTTGTATTTAAGCATATGTGCAGCGTCGAAGACTTTTGAAGTTTACAAAATCCATTTAATAAACATCATTAAGTGCATCTATGAATGGATTTCATCCCGTAATGAAATTTGTTGAATTGAAAAAGGCTTCCTTTTTTTTAATCAAACACTCGTATGTGATTATATTGAAACGAATGGTGATTATTCATTCGCAGAGCTCCCAATTAATTAAAGAGGCTGTTTGGCTTTTTTTTTTTGTCACCACTTAAAAAGGCAGAACAAAACACAATGTTGTAAATAGGAATCACCCTTTCAACAAAGTGACGACATGGCATCAGATCACAAAGGAAGGAGCTCCGCCGCCAGTGTGGCCAACCACCCCCCCCAAGGAGGCCAAAGGCATTGAGAGGTCGGTTGACTCACCAGCACGTGACCCTTCTGCGTCACATCCGGGAAATCAAATCTTCATGTAACCAGGAATGAGAGAAAGATGCAGAACTTTGGGAACCGACCTCCTGAAAACGGTTCAATCCGAACGCGTTGGTGATTGAACAATCACAGACGCCGCGCCGGTCGAAGGCCGAGCAAGGCTCGCGCCTCCGTTTCCGACGATTTCTCCCTCTTTCACACAGATTATTAAATGAATACAGTGCATTTTGTTAGCCAGTGTCACGCAATTAGCAATCAGCGAGAAAGGCCTTTTTATTCACCTCTGCTGCCCTCCGTGGGAGGACGAGTGGCACAGAAAGGTCAAGCAATCGCCGTCCCTCGGTTGTACGCCGCCATTGATTCCCAAATTGCCACACTTAACGGGTACTTATGTGCTCATTCAGAAGTAAAACTTGCCTTCAAAGTGCCCTTTCAGGATGCTTCATGGCGCCGCCGAGCGCAATGAAAATGACGGCTCCCCACCCCATCGGGAGGCGCGGCATGGACGTCGGATTACAAACACAATGTTTTGGGAAGTCATGTTAGAAGTTAATGAAAGCTGGCCCGGAGGGGGAAAAGAGAGGTGGTGGTGGTGGTGGGGGGGGGGCGGGGGTAGCATACAAGTGATGCTGCTGCGAGGTGACGCGCCGTTGCCGAGGACCACGCAGAAGGTCCCACGTTTTGTTCGGGAGACGGACTGTCACTTTTTTTTTTCTTGTAATTCCTTCCTCTTGACAAGGCAAGGGGGGGCGGGTGGGCAACCTAGGCTTTGGACCACCACTTGTGAAGCGTGACGCTTTCCCGTGCCTGTCAGGATCTCATAATGACTCCCCCCCCCCCCCTCCCCCCATGCAGAAGTCTGATGAGGTTTTTCTCTAACAGCACACACACAAGTCCGACTGTACTCTGTAAGTGACGGCTCGGTGGCCCCTCCACGCAGAACGGGTCTATCCAGGGACAGGAAACAACCCTATCTGAAACTAGGACCTGGAAGTGGACCGCGGTCTCAGTAGTTCTGTGTGGACAGACACATTTCTGTATAGAGTGTTTGTCCCAGCAGGAGACTTTTGGAAAGAAGACACCTTTTCTTGTTCATTTGATAGTTTTGTTTTTTTTTTTGTGTGACGGGACCCCCAAGCAGACGTGAACTGTCCTCGCCAACCTCTGATCTTGCTCCTTCCTCCTTTTATGTCCTTAATCAGTTATGAGCAAAAAAAAAAAAAACTGTGTTTATGACACGACAGCACCAATTAGCGCCTTGGTACATTTGCTAAGTGTTTGTATTTGTTCCTCGTACGATGAAAGCACCGTGCCTCCGTGTGGAGGATTCCATCTTCTGGAGGACTCGGCACCAATTTGGAAGCCTCAGGTGAAGATTCCAGGTGGGAAAAACTTCTTTGGAGAGGGGGAGGGGGGGGGTGGGATATGATGCTTGCAGAAAAACAGGCGGCTGCTCTGTTAAACTGGGCGCCGGAGATAACCTTTCCCCCAGTTCAAACGGCCTCGGTTTAAAGCAAGCTATCTGTGTGTTTAGGCTGATCTGTGTCCCCCCACAAGCTGCCGTGATAAAAGACGGCAAATCCGAGGTGGCGTTCCCCCGCCTCCCCCCCTTCTCCCTTTGAGAACAGCACACCTGCGCTAATGAGAAACGCTGGTCGCGAGCAGCGTTGATGTGAAGATATACGTCCTTCCCTGCCTTCCTATTGAGCCTTCATCTCCTTTTTTTTGTGTGTTGGGGGTGGGATGGGGAAGGGGGGGGCAGGCTGACACTCGCTTTGAAAAGGCGGCATTTCAAAGCCTGCCCGTATCGCTGTGAAATCCAGGAAAAAAAAAACGCCGCCGCTGGAGGAATTGATGTCTTTGGAGGTGAAATTCATCTATAGCAACAATCTGAGCGAAATGGCAGCCGCGCTCCCCAGACCACTGTCTGAGGGATGACATTTTCGTCGGGCAGTATTTCATTCCTCATTATCTCCTTATGTTCGATCCATCATCGGCTGCTTTTTTTTTTTATTCCGTCAGCATCGCCCCCCCCCTTCCTTCTCAGCTCAAAATGCAACCCCCCCCCCCGCTGCCCCTCCACAGCCTCTGCCTTATTTCTCCTGCTCTCATTTGGTTGCGCGCGCAGGACTCATTCCTCATCGTTACCTTCGCCTCCTGTCAGAGGTTTCACTTAGAGATGCCTCCTGAAGACGCCGCAGCTTGATAACTCCCAGCCCCCCCCCCTCTCGTTTCCACCACCAAAGGAAAAAACATAAATAAAACAACTACACAGACAATGCGACGCTTTGTTAATTGTTCTTTTTGGATATTTTTGGAAGGCGACACGTGAAATGTTGAAACTAGGGGGAGGGGGGGCAGAAAAACCCGAAAGGCCGCACCGCGGTTTTGAAAACGCGGTGCCGAGAACATGTCACTGCTCATCAGGTTAATTGCTAACAGGTGAGCGGCATCACTGCGCATCAAAGCAGCCTCCCCCTGCGAGGCGCGTTCGCTCTGAAGCAAACACGAGGAGCGGAGCCTCCCCCCCCAGAACAAAGTCACCGGGAAATAGAGCGAACGCTATCGGCTACGTCAGCTCCACTATAGGAGTGGAACACAGGATTCCAAACAGCTGAGCAAGGTTGAGGTTTATTTTTCTTTTGGGTGGGGGGGCAACACTGCCAGAAGAACAAACAGGATTCAGGGACACTGTGCCTGCTTGGAGTTAGGACGAAACGGCCGGTAAAAGCATCTGTAAGTAACTCACTAAAGCACGACGCACAGTAAACAATGGATAAGGAGACGCCGCTTCTTCCAGCTTCACTTATTGTATCTACTGTCGCACAAAGCGGAGATCACAGGGAAGCCTGGGGAACACGTTTCCTGAAGGTAGGGCAAACCGACAGCTTTTATTGTGAAGGTTCCTGCTTTATTTATGTTGTTAGGTTTATATTTGTGCACCAGCCAGCCATTGGTCCATATCCTTTTTTTTGGGGGGGGGTGGGGGGGGGTCGCAGTTTGGTGGTGTCCAGGGAGCCACGCAGACATTCAGTCAACGCAGCGCTGACTTGAATAAAATGTGATGTCATTTTCATACAAAAGTTGTGCGCTTTGTGATTCGTCAGGTTGCCTTTGTGCATGCAAATCAAGCCAATTCGTTACTGGGGGCAACATGACATCACCCTGCTTGATGTCCACGTTGTGTGTAATGTTTGGGGTTTCAGTAGAAATCCGAGTGTGAGAGCTGGAATTTGAGTGGACAGGTGGACAAACAAACTGTTTCTGTGTGCAAACACCCCCCCCCCCCCCCGACCTATCCTGTGACGCCCTGTCCGCCCCATCACCTCAAGTCGCGCACCACGGATCGACTCGTCTGTGCAGCACAAACATACAGCACCTGAACTCAAGGTCGCAACCGAGTGCGGGGGGGAAAGCGCCGCGTCTGATCACAATGCAACTTTTTCTGCGCCCGCGCCGAGACGCACCTGGTTCCCTTTGAAAAAGCGGAATGGTCATATCGGCGCAACTTTTGATGGGTTTCAGTCGGGAACGGCTGAGGTCAGTCGGAGGCGCCGTCACTTCAGGTGTATTTCTTTTGCGTCACAGCGATTGTGATCAGTTCTGCGACGTTCTGGCATGTTTCTAAGTTGGGGGGGGGGGGGGGGTCAAACTTGATATGAGGTGGGCCTGACGAATTTCATTATCACATAATGTTCAAAAAAAAAATTCCAATTTCAAGACGTTTCTTTTTTTTCATGGGTAACAAAAGTGCCACTTTATTCTCAAGACACCTCCATGAGTTACTTTATGCTCCTCTTTCGCTTACGATGAGCTAGCTCACTGATCTCTTGTCTGGTGGTATCGCTGCCACCTGCTGGTCAGTTCTAGGTTGTGCGACTCGACCCATCTGTCGCCTCACGGGCCTCCGAGAGTCCCTCTGGTGGCCCAGCTTCAACTCCCCCCCCCCACCCCTTTTCCCCAAGTGCAATGCGGCGTTGTTAAACTTGCACTTTGCTCTTGATAAAGTGTTGCTCAGTGCTTTACCTGAACCTTAAATTGGCCTCCATTCACCACCGGACAAACAACTTTTTCCCAGGCGTCCAAAAAACTCCATGCAGGAAAGGGGAGCGCTTGATTGAAAGACCACCGCTCAGACTGTGCGAAGGGGTCGAGGGACAAAAAAACAGCCTCTCTGATGGCTTTCCTGGGTTTTTTTGTCGGGGGGGGGGGCACTGGGGGGAAATGTCGAAGCTTCGCTGGACATCAGACTTCCCTGCTTCGTTGCTTCGAGTCTCGCGCCTCGGAGACGCTCCTTCCGCCGCTCTCAGAGTTTTGCATGAATCACTTTCACAGCTTCGCCTCGAGTCGGCACTTTTTCCCCAACGCTCTTCGCAAGTACTTCTCGTTTCCACGTTAGGGAGAGCGGGGGAAAAAAAAGATTTTTGACCCACGCCTAATCAACACCTGCCATTTGTTACAGCGATGTGAGCACACTTTGTGTTTGTGGGAATAGCAAAGTGAGAGCAACTGCTAATTAGATGCGGTGGATGCATGCATCAATGGCTGTTTAAACTTTAGGATCTGGATTTGAAATGTTAATGTATAAATGGCTGGAGTGCACGTGATCACTGCCAGTGTACCGAGCGCTTTAAATGATGAACACAGGAGGTGACAGGAGCTCCTCCTGACGGACACCTGCTGCATGGAACACGTGACACTGAGACGTTGAGCTGAGCAACTGGTTGGGCAGGGTCGGCTAACGTCTGGCGTTGCTGGGTGGGCTCGAGTCGCGGGATGAACCCTCCACGAAATGAGTCACTATTAATTATCACAAACTATTCAAGAGCAACTGAAATTTCAGACACGTGTTGCCTTCCATTTTGTGATCGGGGGTTAAAACTTACAAAGACAGATGAGCTTGACAAAACCATCCCGGTGATACGAAGCACCCCTAATTACTCGCCCCTAATCTCCAGCCTCTCGGCCTCACAAATGGAACACTCTGAGTGCAGGTAAAAGTGCTCCCCCCCTCCCCCCCTCTCCCCCGCCTCCTCCAGTCCTCCCAGCTGTGTCCCACCACTGAATTCCATGCGCGGCACGCTTTCGCGGCGCCGTGTTAACATCATCCCCCCCGTAATTACGGCACGCTTCGAGGGGTGTTTGATGTGCGGCGCCGCCGCCGCCGCCGCCTCGAACGCCGCGGGAGCGGAACTCCAGGACTTGGGGCGCACGAAGCGGCGGCGGCGGAATCAAAAAATGAGAAAGAAAGCGCCCGGCGCCACGCGCCCTTTGTACTACTCCGCGAGTGGATGATGTTGAAGAAGTGATTGCGCCGCGGTATTGTTTTCACCTTCCCTCCTCACTCAGGCTTTTGTTCTCTCTCTCTCTCTCTCTCTCTCTCTCTCTCTCTCTCTCTCTCTCTCTCTCCTGCGTCTTTTGCCTCCCCTCCTCTCTCAGTCACATCAAACGCAGCCTTTCCCGCTTAATGGGCCATTAGCTCTGCTCTGAGTCTCTGTCAGATGAACCTCCTCGGGGCTTCTCATCTTCCTGTTTCACTCGTATGTTGTAAGGGCAACGCAGGGAAGAAAGATGGAGCTTCAGTCTGAAGGAGAAAAGTGTGTGTGTGTGTGTGTGAGGGAGGGAGGGGCAACATGCGCGCTTTTATGTCAGAAAAAAACCTCGACATCATGAGAAATTTCCTGCCACCCCAAAAAACTGAAGCACGAGAGTGTAATGTTCTGTTTGTTTCTCGAGCGAGACGTGGAAGTGGTCCGTGTCGACGTCCATCGCAGGACGCCCCCCCCCATCCCCACCCCCCCCACCCCCTTTCCTGAAAGCGAGGTTCATACGAGAGGGGGCTGCGTGACAGGGAGGCCTGTCGTTTTCCCACCGCAGACTTGCGCCTTGCGTGTGTCGTCTTGAACAACACGGACGGCAGCATCTGTGCAGGTTTTTTGGGGCCAGCTTTGTGGATGGTGGGGGGGGGGGTGCAGCAGCTGGCGAGTCAGGCGAGCAGCAAGGCAGCCTCCCGTGCGACTCGGCGATAAATAAATCCTCCCACAAAGTGTCTGAACCCAGAGTTTGTTTGTTTTTTGTTCTCTATTCACGACCGTATTTAGCACGGTGCGTCTCCCATGATGCAACAGAACCGTGGAGGCTTCGGACAGAGGCACTTCGGGGCATTGGTGGCATCGTGGTCTCTTAAATTTGACTTGAGCAAGACCCCTTTAACCCTCATCTGCTCCCCAAATACAGGTTTTGGCACCTCACCTGTGGTTAAGTATGGATAGGTGGCTACATATCTCCAAGGAATCGGCTGAAGCACCGTCCTGTCCCATACTGCCACTTCTTCCTCGCACTCTGTATCAGCAGAGAGCAAAAAGAAAATCTAACACTTGGTGGTTGTCTTCACAAACTGCAAAAAAGTGTTATTTGTTTCCCAGTTTGACCTCGCAAACACAACAAAAGACTTTGTGAAAACAACTTCGGAGACCTGCTGTCTCGGCAGGGGAGGAAGGAGGGAAACCTGTGGATGGCGCGACTCCTCCTCGTCCTCCTCCTCCTCCTCCTCCTACCGTGTCGTCCAGCGCCGAGCATCCCAGGTGAGTTTAAATGCCGATCACACAATCACGCGCGGATGCCGAGCTGCTATCCTGCCACACGCTGTCAGATCAGGGTGGTGCACGGACGAGTGGGCCATTTCACGCGCGGCTACACAGGAGGTAGAATCATCGGAACTGATGACCAGCTGCCGTGCACCCCCCACCCCACTGTCCCCCTCATCGTATTTCAGATGAGACTGCTCCGACGTGGAGGAGTCTGGCGCCGCCTCGTCCTCCGTCAGTGTCCTAACAGTAGAGGAGCGCTGGCGTGAAATGCCTCTCGACCTCCATCAACGGCAGTGGAACTGAGACCTCAGAGAGCACGTCTGTCCGAGACATTTTTTAACTTGTGGGTCGACTCAACAAGTCTGATGGAATCACGATCTCGTCTCATGGAGTTCACTGTCTCTTCAATGGCTGTTCGAGACATTTCATGGCTTTACCTCTCAGTCGCTTGATTGCACTCGTAGTCCTTGCTCCAGTCCTGCTCAACTTGGTTCTTCTTGGTTTGGGTTGTTTCCCCGAATCAGTTTGTGCACCACCTCTCAGTCACGTAATTTAACCTTTTCAGCCCCCATTTCAGATGCTCAGCTCGAATTCCAGACAGGTAACTATGCGCACGATGTCTAATGGCACTGGGCTACTGCGCAACCACTGAATAGCCCAGTCGATCACCAGATTGAGACTCCCTGAGCATAATCATAAATTTGTCTTGTCTTGTGATATGAGACAAACCCTAAAAATGGACAGAGCCTTTTTGGTTGGTGTGTGTCGGCTAAAACAAGTGGATTTCCGTTCCTGATGTCTCCCATTCCTCTTTAGGTTGGTGCTTATTGAGCCATCGTACTCACTCAGTACACTTAACTGTCTTTCTTTTCAGAGTTGCTGATTGAAATCAATCCTGATTACAACAACAGGGATCAGAGTGTGGTGTAAGTAACAGGTCAGTGGGGGGTCGATGCTGCTGCGTCAACAGCTCCTTGTGTTGCTGGTGGTCTAATGCTTGGGGGGGTGTTCTCGGCAGATTTTTTTTCTGCTGCCGACTGATCACCAATTATCCTCGATGATCACACCGGTGTCTTTAGGAACACGGTACACTGGTTTCCATTGGCTTCCTGTGGCCTGGTGATGCAAGTTATCGAACGTGACAGTGTGTTCGTTAGACACAGGCGGCTCTTCCAGTCGGCCCGCCGGAGGGCCTCTGGAATGTGGTGGAACATGACACTCGCCCCCACGAGTCACGCTTCCAGCATCTTTTCTTAATCAATGACACCAAGAATAAAGGCAGCGGATGATTGATCCATCGACTGTCCTTCCTGCTCAGCCCACGGTGGGTCGTCATGGCAACACGGAGCAGTGCGAAGCCCATCCGTTGACCGGCCACTGTGTCCACTTGTCTGAGGGGGCGGGGGGGGGGACCCTGAGTCCCACTCAAGCCAAATGGAAAGATACGTCGTCTCCCAGCTGGTCTTGGGTCAGCCCCCGGGCCTCAACCCAGTAGGCCGAGCCTCACACTCACCCTGAGGTGACCCGACCTGAGGTTCAGTTACTTTGATGATGCCAAAGAAGCAAATCATGGTACAGCTACAGCAAAAAAAGACGCAGAAGTCATTTATTTTGTCCTGTATCTTAGCAACCGGGCTTGTGAAGACCCCCATCTGGAATAAACCCGGCAGAGTCGTGGAAGTCTCCCTCTCAAACCTCTCCCGTCTTTTTCAGGGCTTCTATGAATGCACAAGTGGGTTTCCAGGCAAACGGCTCATTGTGTCTCAAAACAACGCAAGACACTCTGCAAATAAACGTCCAAGCAGTGAGCAGTAAAACAACATTCACAGTTCTTACCGACCTCATTGATGCTTCCAAAGCACAGTTGTGCCTCCAAGCTCCCTGAGGACAAACTGTCCACAC
>JAUESF010077540.1:0-13026 GCA_032274765.1 Malacoctenus tetranemus | reverse complement strand
TATGTGTGTGTGTGTGTGTGTGTGTGTGTGTGTGTGTATATATGTGTGTGTGTATATATATATATATGTATGTATATATATATATACACACACACACACATATATGTACATGTATATGTATATAAGAAACTCCCTGTTACTTTTTAAACAAAGCTTTAGATTTAGAAAGAAACCAAACCAAACAAAATCGTTTGATCATTTGGTTGCAACATGAACTTTGGATAATTACCAACAGCAGCTACCTGGAACAGAGCTAATGCTAACTCCCACGAGATTTCAGCGAGCTACATTGCCTTAATGACATTTTGTTGTTGAAGGATTGTTTGAAGTAAAGTTGTCCTTCATTGATCCATGAAAGAAATCGCTTCTGCGTTGAACCCTTTTTATGTTTAATTTAGGCTACAAGGAGGAGCAGGAGCAGTGGGCTGTCACACTATGGGATGCCCAGGGAATGGTCTGGTTTAAGTGCTTTGCTTAAGAGCTGAAAGAGTTGTTGTTGATATGGGAACAAGCGGTGACGTTTACTTTCATTATCTCCCTGGACCCCCAAAACCACCCGGTGTGAGCCAGCGGCCCAATTGAGAATGAGGCTTGATTCCACCACAGCATCAGTGTGTCCATGTGCCAGAACACAGATGCAGAAATGGATGATTTCATCTACAGTGAGAATGAAATGCGAGCGGGAAGAGGGAACTTTCTGACAGCTCCTCGGTAAAAGCACAAACAGAAGAGGACAGATGAGCAGGAGAGGCCAATGAAAACACTCACTTCTACCGGTCTGAGACATCGTATCCTGCTGGCTACGCAGCCTGGAACCACAGCAGTCATGTTTGAGCAGGGATTTGTGTTTTCTACCTATCCAACAGCATCTGCTGCAACGTCCTGGTACCAGCAGGTGGTAACCTACATGTGAAGATACAAAGTTTGTTTGGGGGGGGGGGCGTCTTGTGTTTTGAGCTCCTGCAACATCATGCTGTGTTTGTTAGGGTGTGTTAAACTGCGTGTGCAATCTAAATATAGACGGTGATGAAATATGCAACGAGGATCAGAAGGCATCTGCAGTTTTAGAGAGGAGTCTACTTCATGTCTACTTCACGCATGCACGCACATGCGCGCACGGGCGGGCGGCCCTGTTCACACGTGCCAACGCGTGCGCATTTATTCTCTTTGTTCCGCGTTCTCACTGGAAAAGTTGGGAAGCACTGTTGTGGCTCGGGTAGGCGGCTGCTGAGCCTGAATTACTGTGACTGCTGTCTGGGCCTTTAAGGATCACGGCAGCGTAAGTGGGCCTAGATACCCCTGCTACCACAACACCACTCTCAAACACACACACACACACACACACACACACACACACACACACACACACACACACACACACACGCATACGTGCACACACACACACACTGATGCCAACTGGTGCACTTTTATATGGAACTATCTCAGGCGAAGTGCGGGAAGAATTGCACTTTGTTGTCATTGCAAATCACTGGATGTACTTTATTTTCTCCACCTTTGAGCAGTTTCACCTGAAAAACACGTTTCTGTTCATGTTTTTGACTGTAAGTTGTGATGCAATGCTAACTACCAGTTAATTAGATCGCTTTCAAGAGGACACCAACACACTAACACTTCCTTGTTGACAGAATCAAAATGCTCGTTTGTTGTTGCCAGGTTGGATGTCACAAATTGCTCCGTTGACCTTTGGCCAAGTACTTCCACAAAAAGTACCTCCATACCAAGCTACTCCTTCCCACCACTGTCATTACCAGAGTACCTCGCTTTTGGGAAGTGCCAGCGAAAAAGCTGGTGTGGTCAGTGCGGTCACTTCTGCAGTATTGCCTGAGAACGTCTCAGGTTCTACTTTCCTTACGCAGTGGCGGTGACGCAGCACATTCTGGAGCCGGAAGTGAGCACAACTGGAGGCAAACTGTGCAGCCTTCATGCGTGGATTAGTGTGTGCAAAGGAGTGTGTGATGAGGTGAATGAGAAATGGGTGATGGGACAGATAGGGATTGGTCCTTGGATCAGCTGCAGCGTCTAGTCATGCATCACTGACAGATAGATGACATACAGCCACGCTGTGAGTATGTGCTGCATAATGAGGGACTTTCAGAGGGGGAAAAAAGAGTCAAGGTCGGCCAGTAATGTGGCAACATCATAAATCATGAAAATACAGCAAGATAACATGGAAGCTGACTGTTTGGATAGTAGAAAGTCATCATATTAGTCATTACACATACTAACGATCTTGTTCAGTCGCTATTTATCGATTATGATTTTGTCTCGGACCAAACCCATAAATGTTCTAGTGTCAGAAACAATGCAAGTGACTGATCACATATCGCTCCCTCTCCTCTTTGCTGCCCTCCAATAGTCCTACTGGCTTTCACACAGTAAATGAATCACACCAGAGTTCACGAGATGTATCATATGAATGTGGATCAAGGCTGGAATCAGCTCTTTTAAACAACTCCTGTGTGATTGCATCACTCAGTGTGATTAGGTTTAATAAACCCATAAAAGCTGATGCATGTCTTTAAAATATTGTTAAAGTAAAAGGAAATTATACATCTGTGCATTTACCTTTGTTAACGCCAATGAGAACCTTAGAAACGTCACTATTTAACCAATCACCAGGAAATTACAGAGACCACAGAGAGAAATAGGGGTTTAAAGGCCTTGTTGAACATTTCGTCATCAGTGGGACTGGTCCAAAGCTGATGTCGACCCTTTTTGGGAGCCATTTTGACAGTTAAAACAGCAGAGAGCACTGCTGTGTCATTACAAGCCAAATAACGAAAGGGAGACACTGCGGAGGAAAAGCCGCAAAGTGACCGAATTTCGCATCAAAGGAACCCAGAGGATAGACATGAGGTGGCATTTGTCAATTTCTGTGAATGTGAAGCACGAACTGCATGAAATGTCCACTTTCTGTTGTCTCCGCACTTTCCTGTTTCAAACTCTCAGTAGACTGAACCGCCCCCCCTCCCCCCAACCCAGCCCCTCCGCTGGCGTCTTTAACGCACCGTCGGCTTAATTAGGTGGTTAGTGGTAAGCGGTGCATGGAATATTGCAGGAGACACCTGTCCATTTGACTGAGAGGTTTCACCCAAAAAAAGAGTCAGGGCAGCTTACCGCGAGTGACACTTCTCCGCTCCTGCTCCGTCAGCACACCTCAGTAAACAAAGCTGCTCGGCGCCGTCTCCATCAGCCTCTCCACACTGTTGTCAGGCCTCAAGTCTTTGTGATGTATTGAGGTTGTTTACCTCATTTGCATTGTGTGGTTTTTGTTTTTTTTCATTTATAAAAGAATTATCATAAGAAGAGAACACTACTGGAATCCCAAAGATTCAATCGACGCACAACACTGATTGGTTGAAAAATGTTGATCGCTGAACATGTTAAAAGTTCATCTTGTTTAATTTTGAAACATATGTCCATCTATTGTTTCAAATAAGTGGGCTAGCTACACACAATGCCACTGAAGCTTTTTAGCAACACTAAAAGCTTCTAGGAAATCTTGAGACAAATAAAACCAATTTGATATTTTTAACCAGTGCTTTCCAACTTGGGGTCCGGAGCCCCCAGTGCTTTTGTTCTGAAGGCTCCTGCATTTAAAGGTCGGCATTGATAATCAGTCATGTCATCAGTACGAATGCACCCTCACACCGTGATGCCGGGTGGCTTCTTGCACTGGACGTTGACAACCGGCTGGACTGCTTTTTTTTATTTTTTAGCATCAAGGACTGGCAGCGACACCCTCCGTCATCGTGCTCCTCTTGAATGTCGGTAGAAAAGCAGCCGAAACGTCCATGAGACAGGAGAGGTGTTGGCCACATGCACCTGTCTTCCCTTTCTGCCTGCAGTTTCCCTGAATCCCACAAATTGTCTCTCTCAGCTCCTTGTTGTCCCTCGAGTGGCTCAAAAAGTGGCTGCGAAGCTTGCAGCCGTCTCTTGTGCTCGGGCTGCTTTGGAGCGCTCTAACTTCAGAGGGAGAGCACAACAAGTGCTGCGCCGTGTCTCAGCAGTCAGAACCACGAGGCGGAGGGATCGTCGGTGAACTGAGAGCAGCCGAACCACTCCACTCTGATTTTCCTTTAAGAGTTATTCTAATACTCTTGTCTGGTTATATGCATGACTGGGCTAAAGGCTCTCTGGAGAATAGACTCACACACCTACACTTGACCACACAAAACCCTCCCCAGAGACTTTTTTTCTCCTCTTTTCATCGTCTCTTGTTTCAGGGTGCACTGATCCATGGCAGCATGGCCGTGTGATGTGTAAGGGGGCACTGGAGCACGCAAGTGTTCCCTCATGACCTGAGGAGAAATGAGACAAGTCCCCCCCCTGTTAAAAATAGGTCCTATTTTTCATGCCTGTGTTCTTCTTCACTTTGGCGAATTTGCTTTAAGTTAGCTTCACCCGGCTGACAGCCGACGACATGCGAACAATGCTGATATAGGAAGGGAGCGCGGTCCTCCTGGCTGTGTGGATATGGTCGCCGTCGCAAAGACAAGTGTGCTGTTGGGCCTCAATGGGGGCTCCCATCAACTGGACAATAAGGACCAAAGTATCCAGACACCAGCCTGTCTTGCATCTCGGGACATTCTATTCAAACAGTTCTGCTTTCCTTCTAAACTTGGTCCCCTTTTGCAGCTTTCCACTGTCTTCAGAAGGGTCATAATACTTTGGGGTGGGTTTTTTTTAATCGAGACTTGGGCCTCATCGAGGTCTGCATCCCTCTGCTGGGTGCTGAATATACTGCAGACAGGTCATTGGATGTGGAGGGAGGGTTCCGGGGGTGTGTGCCTTGTTCTCTGCATGGCTTTATTCATGAGAGAGCATTTTTCTTGCGCTTCTCTTCCTGTACTTCATCCTATCGGCGTTAGAATTAGCTGATTGTACCTGCTAACGGATTCTTTGACAGAAACCCTGCTGATATCCTCACGTCTTGAGACAGACTGATTGGTCACCGACCAGTGGTGACCACGCGTATTCACAAGCATCTTTGAAACCTGGCAAACAGCATTGATCATCGACAGCGACGGGTGACATGGAGGGGCCGCGTGGTGGAACGAGCAGCGCTCGTTACGTCCCGGTGTTTATCTCAGCATAACCTCACTCCTAATGTCAGGAAGAGCACTAAAACTGGTGAATTCATTCTAACTTTAATTCTCTAGTGATGCGCTACAATTTCATTTAGCAGATGCTTTTA
The DNA here is from genome assembly GCA_032274765.1 of Malacoctenus tetranemus. Classification (NCBI taxonomy): domain Eukaryota; kingdom Metazoa; phylum Chordata; class Actinopteri; order Blenniiformes; family Labrisomidae; genus Malacoctenus; species Malacoctenus tetranemus. The sequence continues at coordinate 7,808 of JAUESF010077540.1, read as the reverse complement.
TCCAAAACGATCTACAACACAATCAAGAATTCAGACAGTAGGAAAAGCTTTAGTAAGTGCGACAGAGTGCTTAAAGTTTGTTTATTTGGCCCCTTTTTCTGTTTCTTGTGTGCTCAGTGTATAAACCTGCTCTTGAATCACAAGAACAAAGGTTCTTTTCATCTTGACAAACCTACTGACAGACTGACAATTCACATTTGTTTTTCTTCCTAAACTTTTCATTGTTTTTTTTTTGGGGGGCGGGGGGTCCTCTGGATACTGGCTCCATGGCTGGTAGGCTCTGCAGGGACAACCGCCCGCTGTGAGGAGAGGTGACACATGGAGGGATTACTGTAGTGTATCACCTTGCCTCATCGAGAACCCGTTGAAAATTTAGAAAGACTGTCACACAAGTTGTCATTATCACCCGGGTCATTTTAATTACAGCGTGAATAAGACTCTAATTAGAACAAGCGTGATCGAACCGCAACTCTACTCAGTTGCGACATTATGCATAGTGCTGGTGTGGGTCGAGCGGGGTCTGATTAGAAGAACGTAAGGCGAGGCAATACGATAAAGTGCAACCTAATCACACAACTCCTGCACGTGCATCAGCTGTCGCCCTAATCTGCCACGGCTGCCAGCCTCTCACGCTAAAGCCTCGCTCTAATTAGAGCCCCGTGATCTGATTTGGGCTCGTCGGTCTTTAGCCTGATGAGTCGCTGACAGTGATGGCCGCCGTCCAGACCCACCGAGTGCTTCACATCACCCCACACCCCGCCAGCACATGTCGGTGTGGCATCGGGGAGCGGCATCGGAGAGCGGCTGTGGCATGAAGTGTCTCCTGGAGTGGCTGCAGGAGACATGTTTCTTTTCAGGGTCAAGGTGATGAAACGGTCTGTTTGTTTTTGGTTTTTAACTTTCCATCCATCCATCCATCCATCCATCCATCCATCCATCAACTGCCCCCACTTTATCTAACTCAGTCATTTCTGAACATTTTTGTCCCTGGTGTCCCCCCCCACATTGCCTCTCAGACCAGCTGTGGAGCCCTTCTCTGATCTCTGAAGCATATCAACATGACAGTGCAGCTAATGCTAGCTGATGCAGCCACTCCTACCCACATACCAAAGTAGGAGGCTTCAGAAAACAGCAATAGGCCATTTCTTAGGTCTGCTCCTGCTGTCCGACAGTACCGTGTCAGTATTTCCACTTTCCACTACAGGTGGATGGTCTTCTAGAGTCTGAGGCCTATCAGAGCAGACCTTTGACAAGTGTCCTGTCCGTAGTAAGGGTGTCAGCTCAGAGGCATAGCATTTAAAGAATTCGGCTGTGAAGGCATCCGGCCCTGGGGCTTTCCCACTCGGCAGTTCTTTAATCACCCTACTAATTTCTTCCTTGGTTATTGGACGATGGAAGTCAATTTTTTGTAATTCAAGCACCTTGGGAAGATCCAATCCCTGCAGAAATGTCTCCGCTCCCCGTTATGTTGTTGCTCATCATGTATACAATTTTGTATAGAACTCTCAACGTATTATTGGTGTCGGATACAGATTTGACGTTGAGTTCACCATTCTCTGTTCTGATGGCTGAGATCATTGATAGCTATTTTCGTGTCGTTCTGAAAAGCGAGAATTCACCTTTCTGTGACAGATTGCGATTATTTTCATATTTGAGCTGTTTTGGAGCCCTAAGGTCATGAGCATTATCATGTTTCTTTAAGTTGGTCTCAACCATTTTAATTCTGTCTTCAAGTTCACTTTGTTTTGCAATATTCTTTTTTTTTTGTGTGAAGCGTACTGAGTTACGAAGCATCTCAGCACTGCTTCCAAGGCTTCCCAGGCCACCCTGTAGGCTCATTCACCTCAATGTACATCTTAATTTGACCTGTCAATGCTTCTTTAAACACAGAGTCTTGTCATATGGATGAGTTTAATCTCCACCTTGGTATCCGAGTCCTATCACTAAAAGGCAGAACCTCCAAGCAAACTAGTGCATGATCAGAAAACAAAATGCTCCCAAAATAACATGACATTACTGACTGTAAAAGGTCTTTGGAAAGAAGAAAAAATCTATTCCCCTCTCATCATGCTTTCTCCCTGGTTGTTTTCCAGGTGTTTCTGCAGAATGCCAACAGAGAACGGGAGAACAAGGGCACCTGAGTCGCTTCGGAGTTAAACAAGAACTCGAGCAGCCAAAGATATTGCACTCCAGGAATTAAGTCCTCTGAGGAAACATCGTTTCGCAGTGACACCCCCCCCCCCCCACAGTGCGACCCAACCACTCAACATGATGATCTTCAGCAACTCCTCAACCTCGACACACTAGCAAGCTTCGTTCAGAAGTTTGGAACCCCCTCCTCCCCCCTCCTCCCACTCTGTCCGATGCACACCAGCGGAGCAGAGCCAGCTGTGGATGTACGTCTGTTGCCACCCTGGAAATAAACTGCTGAAGGAACTTCCCAATACTTTTTTTTTCTTCTTTGTTTTTTTTTTTTTTCTTTAAACATCAATACTCCCTGATGATCACAAGAAAATATGTCACTATATTTTTGGTGGGCTCTTGTTTACTGCTGGACTACAGCTTCCAAATCTCGCCGCAGACGTCCGTCCAGAGCAGAGCTGGCAGGAGTGCAGTCAGGCCACACAGAGGGGGGACGGGAGGTCCGGGTGTGACGTCGTCAGAGGGCCGCGCCAGGCTCAGGCGACATGGGAGGTCCAGGGTGCAGCGGATCAAGCGTGGCTGGGTGTGGAACCAGTTCTTCGTCCTGGAGGAGTACATGGGATCGGAACCGCAGTACGTTGGCAAGGTGAGAAAATATCCGTTCATTTTCCTAATGAGGGACTTTCTACTTTTTGTTCTCAAGTTTCAAAATTGTGCAAGGGATAAAGCAGCGTATTACCACATCTAAAGGAAATCAGTCAGATGGCAGCAGAGAGGTGAAAGTTAGCCACAGCCACACTCTCTCTGATGGGTAAATGTGTCTTATTGCACTCCGTCGATTGATTGTTAAACCCAGTCTCACTCCTATTTCTATCCACCGCTGGCTCCTCTTCAGAGCAGTATTTCAGCGAGACGCCATCCAACTTGGAGCACTTGATTAGGGTGTAGGTGAGAGACGCTGCCCGCCTGGCCGCAATGACAGCTGATTGACAGCCTCCCAGCTCTCTTTGGAGTCCCTACACACACACTTATACACTTACATCCACACACTCTCTCACCTCCCTATAGACCCGGCCTGCGGGATCAATGGCCGAGCTGCTCGGTAATTGAAGACAACATCCGGTTGGGGGGGGGGGGGGGCTGATAAAATAACAACCATTATGGATTCACTTCCAACCAAATATTTTCAAAAACCCAATATGTTGAAGGTAACACTGCAACACAAATGGGTGTTAAAACCTAATGACATCGCTGCCTAATGGGAGCATATGATCCCTATCTTCTTCTTTTATTCTCCATCAAACGGTGTCTTCTCAAGCAACAAACACAAAGTTTCATATGGTCAACAGAAACTTCTTCAAAACGTGGCCCTGAGAGTGCTTGCAGTTCCTGCAGCGCTCCAGGATACCACATGCAAGTGCCTGATAAAAAATAATGGCCCCGTTGAATGGCGTCGCTCTTGCTCGCTTTGGCCTGACAGCAGGGTGATGCACGCTAAAGCAGGAGTAATGATGTGATGCGCCTGATAAATAGACAGCTGGGGCAGGAGGGACGTGCAATCGAAGGAGCGAACAGCATGTAGATATGAGGGGAGAGCAAGAATTCAGTTGTTTTCCAAGCACCTTTTTGAAGCTGCTTTAAGTGCAAAAAAAGATTCGAATCGGTATTTATTGTTGGCTTGCATTTCTATCAAGGGCGTAGATACAGGTAGATTTCGCCACCTGACAAAATGACCCATTTCTCTTTATGATGCAGATAATGTATAATAATTTAAAGAATCGCAGAATTAATTCGCGAATTTTGTACTTTTCAGTGTCAAACAGCAGGACTCAGCTGCTGCTCATCCCTCAAATGCATGTTAGGAGATAAAAAAAAAAGGCTCAGTAATGGTGTAAGAAGTTCAGGCAAGAGGCAACAGAAAAATGATCTGCCAAGCTCAAGTTTTTCTTCCTTTCAGAATGTTTGCTTGATGTTAATACTTTCAGGAGACGTCATTGTAAATGAAAGAATCATCAAAATGTCTATCTAAATGATCGCATCCTCCCTTTCATCATTTCCAAGAATTCCAAGTGTGATCTGGGAAGGACTTTGGAGTGTGGGTCGTCGGCCAAGAACAGCTTCTCCTGTGCGAGGGGGGCTGACTGGCAGACAGGGAGCGAGAGTGGGGTGGGGGGTGGTGGGGGGGGGGGGGGGGGAAAGAAGGGTCAGTGGCAAAGGAAAGCCAATAACCTGGCTGCGTGTCAAAGTGAGTCAGCATCACGAGAGGCTCCGACAAACGTTGGCGAGAGACGTGAACTCACGCCGCAACTCAATATGAGGATGACAGAGTCAGACCAATTTGATCTCCAGGCTAGGGCAACAAGCGTTTCCATGGTGAACATATAGTTTATGCAACATATAGGTGCAACATATAGTTTATTATGCACAATCCAGCCAAGTTCACGTGGAGTCTTGTTGCTGTGGGAACACAGGGACTCTCCATCCAGCACAGTGAGCTCAGTCAATTGCAGTTGCTTCTCTGACCATTATTCCCCTTTAAAATCTTTCACTTTGCTCAACATGCCCTCGTCCACCACAGTTTTTTATCAGGTCCAGCTTCCTGTCGAGCCCCGAGCACATTTGATCTGTGCTGAGACTTGAATATCTTGATCTGTTTCAAAATGATGCATTCAGGCTTTTTGGTGTTTTGTGATTGCAGTAGAAAGAAGAAGATTACAAGATCCTAGAGGGGTTGACCAAATGCCCCTTTTTTGTACTTTGAATTGCTAATATGCTCGTGTGCACTTCTTTGGTGTTACTCATAGAGGATCCCACCAAATAGCCAGTGGAATTTAATCTGGATGGCCAACAAAGTGGTCCACTATCCTCAAACCTATTTGGACGCTGATCACTAGTCAGTGTTCCCATAATGAAGGGCTTGTGCCCTTCTACGGTGTTCCAATGAAACTAAAAGTAGCCGCTAACACACTGTGAAACACTCCGACAGCTGCTTGGCCGGCGGATCCATAAACAATTCCCGGCCGCACTCCCTCAATCAGCGGCCTGTGAGGGACCACAGGCACAGCGTAATGATCCCGTCCACAATCAGCAATTTAAATCCAAGGTCCAGCCTGGAGACGCAGCGCCTGCTTGCTAACCATCCATAGTGGTGCCAGCGAGCAGTTATAACGTAAATGCTCGAACTCTGATTATTTGTAATGGCCACTGTAATGGTGGCAAGCATTGTTCTATTTTAGCCCAAAATCTTTTACACTTCTTCATGTACAAAAGTGCATTCAACTCATTTAGCTGCACTCAGTTGGAGACCCACAATGTCAGCGGCAAATGTGCCATCTGCTGCACGCAGCGTGACTGAAACAACAGGCCAACACTGCGAACCCAGTTAGTGGAGGAGCAGGGCTGAGGGTCCGTTTGGGGTCTCTGTGTATTACCAGTCACGTCCACATCACCTCAGCCCCCCATCTCCACCAAAAGACCAAACAAGCTAGTGGCCCTTCAAATCACTTCTTGTGAAGACGTAGCCACGTCAGAGCAAGTTTTACATCCATACAAACATGTGCAAACATGTGCTCACCAGTTAGACACTCGGCCTATGCACTTCTCATTAGCCGTTCTTGTTCACTCTGAAACTACAGAAGGTGAGGAACCCTGCGTGTCGCTTGCTAAGTGATGTCAACTCAGCAGTCGGGACGGCAAACCATTGAGAAAATCTCAGCCGCCATTTTTAGGGCAAGCACACACTTTATTATCACTCTTTGCTGTGGAGACACGGCAGTAAAAAAAACATGATACAGTCAGCTGTCGGCATACTGTGTTATTGGCTTAAATGTCACTGAACCATGATGGTGGACCAAGAAGCAAGTTCAACACTGCCCCCGTGTCCTCCTTTGTCATGGTGTGTGTGTGCGTGTGTGTGTGCGTGCGTGTGTGTGTGTGTGTGTGTGTGTGTGTGTGTGTGTGTGTGTGTGTGTGTGTGTGTCTCGTCCAGGTAGTTTGCAACATATTAAAAGTTCATTACTTGATACAATAGTTGTTGAGCCAAAATTCATTGTTTGCACACGTGTGTTGGGTTAAATAAATGCAGATTCTGATACTTACTAAAATGGATTTACATGATCTTTGCCTTTTAGTTGACATACGAGTGGAAGCTGATTATTGTATTTCCACACACACTGATGCTCCGGTCAATCTAGCCGGAGCCGTAACACGTGCAAGGGCTAAACAAGCATTCAGGCTGAAATAAGTTTGGCTGGACTGGCCTCCAGCCAGGGAGGACTTGTGCCCCGCGGCTCTTGATTAATCTGCTGTTGGTGCTAATAGCGTGTGCGGTCACAGCTTGATTATCACCGGAGGAGTCGGTCAGCGGGGAACCAGATGACCCCACACCACTCAGAGCCACAGTCGCGGCCTCCATTGCTTAAAGCCCCACCCCCCCAAGTTGGATCTGTTCGGGCAAGCAGGTTTTAAGGACTTAAGTTGGAGTGGGAGTCCAGCGCAGCCCGGAGGAGCTCTAACATACATCTCGTCGATTCCCAAATTGCCCCAAAGGAACAAATGTGCCACATAAACAAAGGGCACGTTCAGTTGCTGAAAACACAGGAGTCCCCAAGCCACAAATGCATCAACTGGCTTGATACTCTATCCACGTGTTTCAGCCTCATTTTTCTGAGCAAAGAGTGATTTCCATAGCACGTAGTGCAAAACCTATGGCAGCTATCACAATCAATTTCAACATTAAGGGTGGCATTTTCTTCTGGGACTCAGTTGCTGATGGCCCTGCTGCTGGTCCACTGTTTCCACACCACTTTTGGATAGATACTGACCACAGCAGACCAGCAACACGTGGAGGAAGCTGCCGTCTCCGTGATCCTCTCACCCAGTCATCACAGTCTGGACAGCCTCCCGCACAACCACAGGAGTCTGGCAGCACCTCAGGGTTGGAGGGGGTCACCGTAGAGACTTCTGAACCTGTAAAAGTGTCGGCAACTGAGGCGAAGTCGAGGTTCTTAGCGGTTCTCTGTGTCACCTGGAAGTTCCCTCGAACATCTGTTCACCTTTAAGCATTTTAAAGTGGTGCTTAAAAAATGACAGTTTTCATGCAGTGCTTCCAACACGTCAACTTCTAAGACAATGTGGTCACTTCCTCTGCTGGAAGGTGCCACAATCAATAGATTTTCTGTAATGATCCCTGCACTGGTCTGTGGTCCTTGTTGTTGTGGCTGATTGGTGTGATTGGGTGAGGAAAAACTGAAAGCATCCCAGAGATACTTGAAAGGTGCTTCCAAGCCTGAGCTGTCATGACGATGGGAGCTGTGCAGGTGACGTCAAGAGGGGGTTGACGGGGTAACCAATGATTGACACAAATCTCGACCAATCATTTGATTGAAAGAATCAAGAAAGAAATATAAAATAAAGGGTGCATTCATGTGTTCCAACATTCAGTGAATTCCTTTTCAATTTATTCCCACATGCCTGCTAGGAACATTTTAAAATTAAAATAAAGAAAAGCATAAAATTGCAGCAAAGGTAAGTACAGCTTTAAAGGAATAGTTCACCCAAAACAATGATGTACCTTTATTTTCTACTCAAGCCCATGCTGAACAACACTCTGAAGCACTTTTCTGACGTCTCAAATGCAGCTGGAGATCTTTCAGGTTTCTTGTTAT